>JAUTDX010004799.1:0-32537 GCA_030844895.1 Ambrosia x helenae | reverse complement strand
CTTGGATCTTCCTTGAGAATCTTTTATCTAAGCTACAACTACGATGATTGTTTTGAATTTTTGATCATATTTTTGTTTTCTTGTTCTTAATGCAGACTGTAGCTAATCTGCTTTTCAACTTTGTTTTTTTTCTTTGTGATGTTTAGTGTTTGTGAAGAATACAGGCTAGGAGCCGAAACATTTTACCTAACCGTCACTCTTATTGATCGATATCTCTCTAAAGTGTACATAGAAAAACAAAGACTTCAATTGCTTGGGATCACCTGCATGCTTATTGCCTCGTAAGTTTTATCAAGTTATACATAAATCATCATTATCTCATTCTTATCACTAAATGATTCATCTACAGTCCACTTCAACTAGCATCCATTTTATATTGTAGTCAGATTGTTTTTTATTCTTATCAAACAATCTTATAGTATGCCTATTTAAATTATCGACTTTTTTAAGGAAGTACGAAGAAATCAGCGCTCCACGTGTTGAAGACTTTTGTTACATCACAGACGGGACCTACACTAGAAAGGAGGTATATTTACTCACAAACCGACCCAACCACAAAACATAATAACTTTGTGTTTTGACCACCCTGCTACGTGTGATCGTATCAGGTACTGGACATGGAACATGAAGTTCTTGATGCGTTGGGCTTCACCCTGTCTGTCGCCACTGTAAACAAGTTCCTTAGGTAATACTCCGCTTTTACTCTTTTATTAGAATAGTTGCATTTTAACCCCTAACATTCTAATACATGATATATCCTTTTATTTCAGGAGATTTATTTTAGCAGCGCAAAGTTCATACAAGGTTCCCGTTGTAGAACTGAATATCTGGCAAAATATTTAGCAGAATTAACTCTCGTTGATTATGGTTTTTTGAAGTTTCTGCCATCCCTCATTGCTGCCTCAGCTGTGTTCTTAGCCAAATGGACACTTGATCAGCTTGAACATCCATGGGTCTGTTTTCTTATTCTTGTATTTACTTTTTAATCCACATTCGGCATAATAAATGTTGAATTACTTTTTCAACTTACAAAAGAACCTTCAATATTTTTCATTTGCAGAATCCAACCTTGGAGCATTATACTAATTATAAGGCGTCTGAGCTGAAAACAGCAGCGCGGCTATGCAAGATATGCAACTTAACCATGAAGCCTCTCTTCAAGCAATACGCCAAAAGTACAGGCAAAAGCAGGTATAATTATATATTCTATCAAATTAAGAGGTGGCAAAGTTGGTTGATCGGGTAACAGGTCCATATGAGAATACTTTTTAATGTTGGTCGAAAAAATGGATCGTGTTGGGTTGACAAGAAAATCCATTTTTATAATTTTACTTAATGCATTAGGTACGATTACAAGACCTCTACTGTTTAATTGTTCGATCCCTATGGTCCTGTTCTATCTTCTTTAGCCAATCTTAGTCATTTAAGTAATGTGCTCGGGTTGACATGTTCATCCCATTTACATAAACGGGCTATGTTCATGTTTACGCGATTAACCATTATTTAGTTAAGCAGGTTAACAGTCAGCCCCTCAAATTATTGTTAAGATTTAAAAAACATTTTTATAAGGTTAACTACTAAATTTATGACTTGTTTAACCCATTTAGCACACAACCTGTGCACGACGACTCATATAACCCATTTTTACAATTTGGTTACAAAACAAAAACCCATTTGACTCGTTTAGACTACATAGGTCATATTAGGGTTGCATGATTTTAAGTATGTTTGGTTATTGTTGATATCTTTGACATAGATAAATATATATATCTTTGCCAATTTTACACAATTTCCACCCTATTATACACCAATATATCATGTTCTAAACGCAAGTTCTTTTTGTAATGGCAGTTTAAAAGCGTTGCAACCTTAACCTCCCAAAACCAGTGAAACCGCTGTCCTAACGTTTGACATGACTACTTGATGTTTTCTACATAAAAGACGGGATGATTTAACGTCCATGAACATAACGTCACCCTTAGTCATATCAAACATTTCTGATCCCCTTGGCTACATATTCTGATGTTATTCGTTGTAACCATTCAAAAGATGTCTATGTAACTTTTTTTTTAACAGCATGTATCTAAACTCTAAATTAGTTGATTTATATTTATATATTGTATCTAACTTTTGTTTCTAGTTTATTGCATGGAAATGTTTGGTCTAGTTTGAACCAAACAAGTTCCAAAGTGGAATCATACGTTGATGGAATTGGTACACCTTTCCCTCTTGTTTTCTTTCTTCTATAGTTCTACTAGATTATACCCGGGGAACGTCCCGGGGTTGAAAAATCTAATATGACATATTAATTTTACATATGAAATAGAATGATGCGCTTTACAGTTACATGCATGAAAGCTTCGGGTAGCAGTTAACCTAAAACAATTAAAATATATCCCCAATGTTAACGCCTAACCTTAAACAATGTATAACTCTAATATTAATATCTAACATAAAACAATGTATAACTCCAATGCTAACGCATGTTGAAAATAGAATTCATATTTACTGATTTGAACATAATTAGTGACTTGCCTATACATGATTAATGATTTAGCTGAACACTTTGTGTTTTTTTTCCTGTTTGAACAAAACCCAACAAAAAATAGTCGTTTTTTTTTCCTCCGTTTTTTATATAGCATATGGTACTCGTTGGAAAGATAATAAAACGCTCGTTAATTTGGTGTAATTTTTTTCTTTAAAAAATCTCGTATATAAAAGATATTAACGTTTAAAATTTATGGGAAGAAATATAAAAGAGAAAAATTTATTTATTTTTTAAATTATTTTTTTCCTAAAATATCTCAATGCCACATGGGATGACACATGGCACACTCAAGGAGAAAAATGCCTCTTTGAGTGACATGTCATTAAAATGGCTTTGGTTTATTATATGTATAGATTTGTTTGTCTTTAAATGGTATTTACTTCCTAAAGTTTAAAGAAAAAAGCTACTTTCAATTTTTTAGTTCCATATTTTTACTTTTTGGAAGAAACAAAATTGAATAAGCAACCAAGTTAGGTAAGATATCATATTGCTACTTAGACCATGTGTAGTGGTAGAGTGAAATAGGCGTTAAAGGGCAATTTCGCGTCCCATTCGCGCCAAACACCGCCCTCTCTTAGTGAAATGGGCGCTAATTTGATTAGTTGGTGGCTTCTGATTGGATTAAAAAAAAGAAAAAATAAATAATTATGGTGGTGGCTTTTGATTGGTGGAAAGGGGAGGAGAGCACACGTGGCCATAAATGATTTGGTGGAAGGATGGTGAAGTTGGGTGTGAAATATTCCGCGACTGCCCCGTTAGTGCCCCTTTAACCTTTAGGGGGCGGTGTTTGGGCCTTAATGGGGCGCAAAATGCCCCTTTAACACCCATTTCCTTGTCCACTACGGGTGGTCTTATTGAGTATTATAAAGATTTAGTATACTGAGCATGATTTCAAATACTACAAATAGAAGTAAAAGTTTTAGATTATGAAGAATACAATCTAAAAGTTTGCATATAATTTGGTAACGACTTTTAAGACATTTTTGGTAATATAGTTTTTATTCCATGATAATGTTTTATCCAAAATTTCTAGACTCAGACTAATATTTTGAACTTAAATACTTTTTGAACTTCTAACATCACGGTCTTCAAATAAAGACCAGCAGGATCTAATCAATGACCTTTCGTGTTTGATTTTGAAACAAAGATTACAAAGATAAATTAGGAATAGAAAATTGTATAAGAAGATAATCAACAACAAAAAAAAAAAACTTCACAATACATTATAACATATTTTATCTACAACAAGATAAATACAAGACTGCAATCAATAATTCAAACAATACGGACCTAACAACGTTAGTGGGGGATCTAGTAAAAAAAGGTTCAATTTTGTTTGCCGTGGTTTCATACAATGTAATCGAAATAAAAATAAAAGCATGATAATAGAAAAAGTTACACACATACCTAATAGATTTCGCCTCCTAGGTTCTTGAAAACATGAAATCGAGTCATTACATCATGTTCTTTTACTTTACCAAAAGCTTCTCTTTCAATCGCACAAATTAAAGCATTGTTCAAATAGTGCTCACCTATTCTAGCGCGTGAATCCGTCTTGCTAAGCTTCATTTTAGAAAAAACACATCTCAACGGTTGGTGTTGGTAATAAGGGCTTATTTAGGATTAGAACGTGGTTTCATCTTTATAATCGTAAAAAAGTCACAAACCTAATCATTAATCACTTAATCAAAAACCAATTATAACATCCAAAACACAAATTATATAAATATATTTAAGGCTCTACTAAATGAATAGTAACCTCATTAATGAGGTTTGTCTTTTTCTTATTTTCTTTTTGTTTTTTCAACACTAATTTATTTATAAATAGATTTAATTCAATAATAATTAACAAAGTGGGTTAGTGGGTGGAGTGGTTTGTGGTTTATATGTGTTCTTTGAGGTCTTGGGTTCGAAACCCGTTTAAGTCTTTTTTTTTACAACACTTATTTATATATAAATACATACAATTCAATAAGAATTAACAAAAGGGGGTAGTGGTGGAGTGGTTTGTGGTGCATGTGTAGGGATGAGCATACAAGGCCGAATACCGATCCCGTCCCGATACCGTACCGATACCGAACCAAGGGGTTTCGGGATCGGTATCGGTACGTGATCGGTATGGTATCGGTATTTTAAGGTAAAATACCGATACCATACCGGTACCGTACCGTATCGTATGTGTTCGGTATCGATATTGTGTTTTTGGACTTTTCGGTATCGGTATTGTCGGAATCGGTATCGGTACTAATACCATCCCGAGCTCATCCCTATGCATGTGTGTTCTTTGAGGTCTTGAGTTCGAAACCCATTTCAAACATGACATTTTTTTACAACACTTATTTATATATAAAGACATAACAAAATGGGGTAGTGGTGGAGTGGTTTGTGGTGCATGTATGTTCTTTGAGGTCTTGAGTTCGAATCCCGTTTCAAACATGGCAATTTTTTTTCTAACACTTATTTATAAATACATATGATTCTATAATAATTAACAAAGTGGCTTGGTGGTGGAGTGGTTTGTGGTGCATTTGTGTGGTTTGAGGTCTCAGGTTTGAAACCGGTTTGAAACATTGGTTTTTTTATTTTTATTTTTACAAACACCTATTTATTAATAAATATATATGATTTCATAATAAGTCACAACATGGTTTGGTGGTAGAGTGGTTTAAGGCGCGCAAAGCTCGCCTTGAAACACACTAGTTATAATTATAAGCAATACAATAAATTATAACATCCAAAACACAAATTATAAAACACAAATTATAGAACATCAATTATAACTCTATTAAAAAAAAGAGAATACTCACAAGTCACAAGTTACACTTCACGGCTACAGGGCGACGGAGGGATGGTTGCAGGGGGCGTAGCCGCGGAGGAGGGCGCAGGTGGTTCCTAATTCGAGTTTTGGGGCAGGGTTTTGGGAAATTGGGGCAAAAGAGTGAAGAAGAAAGAACAGAAGGTCGGAAGCGATGTGGAGCCAGGATCTCGATTTTTTTTGTTAAGTCTTAGTAGGTTGGGGTGTACTGGTTTGGTTTGGTTTGGGTTATGTTAATTTTCTTAGGTGTTTGGTTAGTTTAGTTGGGTTATTTTAAAGGTTTAGTATTAGTTAATTTGAGTTTGATAAATGATATAAAATATTTTTTGGGTAATGTAAAATTAATTTTAGTAGTAACGTAAAATTTATTTTAGAGGTAACGTTTTACAAAAATCATAATAACTTTTTTTCCACTATGCGTGAAAAACGGAGGGGCAGCGGGCGCGGCTCCTAGCCAAAGGCTAGGTCCGCCCCTAATCAACGCTTTACACACAAACTAATCTTTTCCGGTGAAGGAGAGCATATGCTTAGACATACTTTTCTAGTTCAAAAATAGTTTGACCTTTTAGTTCACGAGTCGGGCTAGTACCAATTCGAGCTCGATGCAGTAATAATATGAGCCCAACCAACTTGATTCAATATCTTTAACTCAACCCACTAACTTTCAAGTGGAGCCAAGTTGGCAACTTGACACGTTTAATTTTTTTTAAGGGAAAATCACGAAAATAGCCTTGACTTTTGGGTTTTTACCAAACTAGCCAGTGGAACCGTCTCTGTGAGACCGTTCCCTTTTCCCGAGGCACCTTAACCGATTCCCATGACCTTGGAGAAAAAAGAGCCACTAACATGTGGCCACGTGTCCCAAAATCCTCTCTAGCTCTTGGAGGTGGCTTCCAGGTTCTGAGACCCTCAAAGACGCTTCCTTTTCACACTTTCCACCTCCATTTTTAAAACGACCATAACTTTTTTATACGACATTATTTTTTAAAAAAAATTACACCATAAAAACAAGCTTTTCATCCTCTTTCATTTCCATACCATATTGCTATACTTTAAAAAAAAAAAATTTTTTTTTTTTGCTGGGTTGATAGTACTTGCGTCTAAATATTTAAACACTTGCGTTTAAACATATTTGTACTTGCGTCTAAATGTTTAAACACTTGCGTTTAAACACTTTTGCATTTTGCATATAAAGTTAAACAAATATGATCTAATTAATTATCTAAATTTATATGTTGGAGTAAACCAACGAACCAATAATTATTTAAATATGAATTCATAAATGGATCACAAAACACCAGAAGCAAATATATCTGTTTAAAACAATTCTAATATAGTATTTGAGTTTACAAATAAAATCCTCACTTACAAATGCTTTTACAGTAACAAATTTACTACTTATGCTCTCTCTCTAATACTGATCTCAAAGCAGGCACAAACTAAAGGCTAAACATAATATGCTCTCTCTCTCTAAAAACCTCTCACACCCATCTCATCTCGCCGGAAACAATGGCGGATTCCGGCACCACCACACCGTCGTCCGATCACACCGTCGTTCAATCGCTACTAGCATATAGTATGGAAATGCAGAGGTTGATTTTAATAGAGTGTCGTCTAGATCTGCAGCGACTAACACGTGGCTAATGGCGGAGACGACATTTTCTCTGTAGAACTCTGATGAACGACCAGAGGCGATACTCTTCAACCGACGCATCATATTCTTCTTCTTCTTCTTCTTCTTCTTCTTCTTCTTCTTCTTCTTTCTTTTCTCCTTCACCGTACACCATCACCACCGCCGTATACTACCACCATCACCTTCACCTTCACAACAGACCACCACCATCACCGTCACCTTTACAGCAAACCACCACCATCACTGTCACCTTCACAGTAGACCACCACCATCACCGTCACCTTCACAGCAGACCACCACCTCCGCCGCCGCCTTCATCACCACCACCACCTTTCTTCTTCTTCTTCTTACCTCCTTCACCACCACGAAACCACCACCTGCAACCAAATAAAAAAAAACCACGTTTGATTAGATTTGAGTTGTCAACATTTAATTGGTTGAAGATTTTGCAATGAAGCGCCATGTTTATAACGCTCGGGGATGTTTTTGAACAATCACGCCCTATGTACCGGTGTTACCGGCGTTATTTTTGTTTTCGCGCTGCATATAGCGCTCGACTACACCCGGACTAATAGTAAAAGAATAATTGAAAGAAAATGACTAATGAAACAAATGTAGTATAAGTTGTTCGGCTTTATTTGTTCACCTTCCAAGTTTAGACAACTAATTTCATTATGGCTAAAGTTAGTGATACTTGTTTAATTGACCTTTTCTAGTTAAACATTATTCACTAGTTATGTTAAATAACCCACATCAACTAGACAAGCTCAATCTAGTTTAACTTAGAGCCAATTTTAATCAACCTTTTAGTCAATTCCAAATGCACTACGAGCCACTGTTCACTCAAACAACTATACCTACCTATCAATGTTTATAAAAATATCTAGGGATGAGCTCGGTACTAGTACTGAATGTACCAATCCTAAAAATCACCAAAATAGGTATTGATAGAGAAAGTGTTTGGCACGGTACAATACATTATTTGATTTGAAAGTAAATCAACTCAAAACACGGGTACGGTAACAAACCGATAGCACCGATCCCGAAAAACACAAAAAGCCAGTCAAGTATTGTTGATACCGGTAGCGAAAGTGCTTGGCACAGTGCAATACGCTATTTGAAGGTAAATCAACTTAAAATACTAAAACCGTACCGAAGCGACAGTACGAATCCCGAAAAACGCAAAAGTCGATACCTAATTAGTACAAAAAATTATTAGGTACCGACACGATAATGAGTCAGTTTCAGTAACCGGTAGCATTTGCTCACCACTAAAAAAATATCTAACAAAATAGATTTTATACGAGTGATAATAATTTCAAATTGAATGGACACAGTACAAATCTACAGTCTCAAGATGATGGACACAATACAGACAGGGTCAAAGCTGACGCTGAAAAGATATCTGTAGGTATATATCCATTACCCCAAGGAGAAAACAAGAACAATTACACAGATTCATCAAACCATACCTCAATCGATCGATCGATTTGTGCTAATTTAATCGCCTACTCATTGGTTAGTGTTCCTTGATCTACACTTATGCTAATTGTTGTGTTTTTTGTTTTGAGGAATTAGCAGAAAATTGTAAGAGTTTAGGTTGTTTTAGTTAGGTTTTTGGATATGAGTTGATTGTTTTATTGATCTGATTGTTAGGTATCTAAGTTATGATTAGGATTTTTTTTAAGTGTTGGATAGAGTTTTGTTACCTTGTTATTGTTAGTTGGTTTGGATGGTGTAGTGTATGTGTGTTGTGTTAAGTGATTTGATGATGCCATGATGGAAATACTTGATAAGCGAGGCGATTCGTGTCCAGTTTTGATCAGTTTATCTGGTTTTGAGAGATTTTTAAATGATGGAAATAGTTGTTGATAAACCTAGGGTTTCGACTAATTTGTGACTATGAATTTGTTTGTTTTGTTGGCGCATAAGTTGTTGAATGTTTTGTGCGTTAAGCGTTGGTTAAGGAATCGGTTCTTTTAGAAGAAGTAAGATTCACTAGATTGAAGTACTTTTGTTTACCCATAAGTGTGCTTCATAAGACTAAACTAATTGTAGCACTGGAAATGTAAATGAATCCGCATGAAAAAAGTACTTTTTTGCAATTTTGCAATCAACAAGACGTCAAGAAGATTGTATTTGATCTTTCTTGGTGTGTGTTTGTTTTCTAAGAGGATTCTGACTGTCTGAGAATACTGAAATCTTGAAGTGATTATATGTTATATGACCAATATGCAATGATACCTAACTTGACCGGTGCAAATTAATTTTGCCCTCTTCATGCCTTTTTATATAGTTGAAATCTGATCAGCTGCTTATCTTTGAAAGAAATTTAATACTTTCTGAGGGTTATGTGCTTAAACTTTATGCACGAATTGAATGTAATCTAAAGAGACAGAATTAATGAATGGTGATTTATTCTTCAGTTAGAAATGAGATTGTGCTTTATATAATAAGCAAGGAGGAAATTGTTGTGACCTCTACTTTATGCATCTTTTCCAGGCTAATGTCATTTGGAGTTTGATGGTTGATTTTCTGTGGCCATTCCATGTTTTCTCTACTTTTTGATTTTGTGGAGCATTTAGATGGCCATTTCTTCATCGGGGCAAAAGCGTAAAATCCAAACAAGCAAGTTGCCGCTACTAATGGAATCAGAGCATGTGATTGATATTACAAATAGCAATGAAGCTTCCTCATCTAGGTCAACCGTAGCTAGACCAGTCAACGGGTCAAACGTAAGTCAAAGTGAAGACCTACCTTCAACTAATGCACAAGCTCCTTTCTCTTTTCCTACTACTGATGGGCCTAATTCAAGAAATACATCATTTGCTAGAAGAGGGAATAGCAATGGCCGACGTAGGAGCCCATTAAATTCTGGTTATTGGATATCTGTTGAATTGGTTATTACAGTGAGCCAAATTATAGCAGCCATTGTTGTTTTGTCTTTGTCAAGGCATGAACATCCGCATGCTCCATTATTCACATGGGTTATCGGTTATGCTTCCGGATGTGTTGTAACACTCCCTCTTCTCTTTTGGCGTTTCTATAACCGTAATGCTTCAAATCAAGAACCGCAGGCCCGTCAAAATTCTAGTCCTGCTAGCCTGTCAGCTATTGCATCCTCGTTTGCATCATCGTCAAATGGCAGATTTCAGAAGGGGACACTCACAGCACTAATGGTACATTGACAAGGCGCCTGACAATGGCATCACTGAGTGCAAGGTATGTTCATCTCTTGTGATTTTGTAATACACAAAATCACCTGTGTGTTTAATAAGACAATTATCATATGATAAGAGATCAATGGATATGATACATGGACAATAACATAATATTCAATCGTTTTTGCTCTCTTCTGAAATAATTATGTGGTTCAATGGAGTGTGCTATTTACTACCTTGTATTGTGTACCTAGTATCCTTGTATTTTTGTGCCTATAACATTTCCAGAAAAATTGCAAGTGCGCACACATACATACATATAATTTTATATTGAATACTATGTAGATGAAGGGTGAACAGTGCAGCTTACCTTATTACATGTGCATAGGTGTTATCATGCAAGAAATCAAAGAAGAACTTTTTTCGTCTCATAAAAGTTGTGCCACGTTCATAATCAAGTAGCTCTGTTAAATTTCTAAATATTAATTAAAGTTCCGAGTCAAAATTAACTATTTTGCCATTATGATTACTAGTACAACTAAGTTGACGAATTGTCGAATTCAAACCAAGTGCCTCTTTGAGGGAGGATAAATTGTTTTAACAAGTATATTGGTCATATTCAGTCAAAGTCGAGATGTTACAATATGTTGATCACTTGATCCACACATGGTATTGATAACGATCAAAATATGTTATTAATAAGAAATGTACATGACTGATACAAATGAAAAACAATTTTTTTTTTTGGTTTCAGAATGAAGGTACTTGCTGAATACTTGAAAATGGGATTGGATTGCTTCTTTGCAGTTTGGTTTGTGGTTGGAAATGTCTGGATCTTTGGAGGCCATTCTTCGTCTTCTGATGCTCCCAACTTGTACAGGTACCAATCAATATTTGTTCTCCAATTACTCAAAAGTTAAATGTGGCAATATCTCCAGGGAGGGATGGAGGGTAACACATTAAAACAGGTTTGATTCAACATGCTAATCTTCTGATGCTCCCAACTTGTTCAGGTTGGGTTGACCAGGAACACTCTTTGCTCAGTATTTGTGAATCTTTAATTATAAAAATCATTTTGTCAATATGGTCACAAAATCTGTAATAAAGAAAACCATCTAGGAGCTTTTAATAATACATTTTGGGCAACTTTCGACCCTAAGAAAAACATTGCAAGAATATACCTATTCCCAATTGGTGGAAATTGCCACCTATACTTCCCATCTTTTATAGTTATATTTTCTTTTCGAATCCCATTGATCTTACATTTTGGTTTAAAATAACAGGTTATGTATAGTGTTTCTTACATTTAGTTGTATCGGTTATGCAATGCCATTAATCTTGTGCACCACAATCTGCTGTTGCCTTCCTTGTATAATTTCGGTTTTGGGCTTTAGAGAAGATCTTGCTCAAAACAGAGGAGCTACTACTGAATCTATTAATTCTCTGCCTACCTACAAATTTAAGAAAAATAAGAACACAAATGATAAAGAAAACAACTCGGATGCTTGTGAAGGTGGCGTTGTGGCTGCTGGAACTGAAAAGGAACGTGTCATATCAGGAGAGGATGCGGTTAGTACATGTTTCCTACTCTCTTTTAGAAATTAAAAATAATTGTAATATCTAGGGCTGGCAGTCGTTTCGGGTTTGCAGGTTGAATTGAACCCATTGACTTACTCGCGTTAAAGACATCAACCCTAATCATGTATCATGAAGTCATGAACATGACCCCAATGTAGTCCATTATCAGAACTAGTCTAACGAGATGACAGGATGTAAAGGGGTTAACAATGGGTTGTAATCAATTTTATAAACAGGTTGTAATAACTGTGTTAATTAGGTCGTAAACGGGTTGGCCTTATATAATATGTATTTTAGTTTTGAAAGGGTTTGTAATAGACGTGTTAAACAGGTTGGCCTTATAATATATATGTTTTTATTTCTATTTTCTACTTTGAAACAGGTTGTCAAATAACGGGTTTAAACATGTCAACTCGAACACGAACCTTTTTATATTCATGTTGGGTTCATATGGTGATGCGGTCGTGTAACTCTTAACTCTAGTTTGTTTACTGAAAAACAGGTGTGCTGCATATGTTTGGCTAAGTATGCAAATGATGATGAAGTGAGGGAGCTGCCTTGCTGGCATATCTTTCACACGGATTGCGTGGACAAGTGGTTAAAGATCAATAATTCATGCCCACTTTGCAAGATTGAAGTGGGTGTGACCATATTGAGTTCACTAGCTGAAGCAACTGCCAGACTGCGACCTAGCCCCAGTCCGGGTATGTTAATATGAGAGTCTTGTCTGTTTGATAAGTGAATAATGTGTATCTTATTTGTGTTCTTTTGTGGGAAGTCCAAGAGGGATTTTTGTTATTGTTTCACATTTGTTTATGTTTGACCCTACAATCAGGACTATGGCCAGCCTGATTCAAGACCACGAGTAGTAGGGGTTAACAAAATGGGCTACAGTCGGATTGTGGATTGGCCGAACGGGTCAAAACAAGTTTGAGCCAGAACAGATGGTTTGAGTTTGACATATGGTTCTAAAAACCCTCTTTGGGTGGGTTGATCCACTCTAACTGTTTTCGTATCAGCCATGTTGTAGATTTTCCCGTTTTGCCCTTTACGCCTTTTAGAACCGACTTGGAAATGGTAACTCGCCGGAGTTGAGGAGTTACTTGACGGAGTTGAATAGTAACTTAACGGAGTTAAATAGTAAGTCTGTTAAGTTACTATTGACGGAGGTGAATAGTAACTTAACGGAGTTAAATAGTAACTTAACTGAGTTGAATAGTAACTCAGTTAAGTTACTATTCATAAGCCCTTCATGTTTTGTATATACGAGCAAGAGATCCTGCGCGTTGCAGCGGGCACGTTAACACAGTAAAAGAAACTAACGACACGTTAACACACAAAACGACGAATATACCCTTGATAAAAAGCACAACTACAAAAGTGTCATGCGTTCATACACAAAATGAAGAATATATCCTCGAACAAAAGAAAAAATTACGTAATTGCCATAGTTATTATGACCATAGATCAAGAAATGGACGGACAATATTTCTTTGGTTACTATTCACGGAGTTGGTTTTTAAATATATAGTAAATATATAAATGATCCATATCATTACCTCTTCCATTCTATTCCCTCATCCATTCAATTACTCCATCCCAAATTTTAATTTTATATAGAGGCGTAGCTCTTTGAGGGCCCGAGGGGCACCGATCTCCACCGTTTTTGGCACAGTGGTGTAATTTTACGATTTTCGTAAGTAAATTGAGTCCGAGTTGAGTCCAGCTCCCACCAATTTGATCTTTCGGCCACTACCGATAAAAAAAAATTGAGTCCGGCCCCTACCAATTCAAGAACCAAGCTTCACCACTGATTTTATAAGCAACTTTAAAGATAGGTTTGCAAAAATGGGTTTTATGTGAGATATTTAGAAAAGAAATATACATAACGTGAGCTACCAAATGGCATCTGTCTAGCAGTAGGCCTGTAAACGAACCAAACGAACACGAACACAAGCGTGTTCGTGTTTGTTCATTTAACTTTAACCGAACACGAACACATAATCGAACACATTTTTGTGTTCGTGTTCGTTATAAGAAATTTGTTGTGTTCGTGTTCGTTTATGTTTGTTAATTTAAATCTAAACGAACAGTTCATTGAACATAAACGAACACAAATGATGAATATAAACGAACACAAACAAAAACAAGTTAATAATGATTCATGAACATAAATGAACGTTAGGGTTAAGGTGAAAAGCGGCTGTTAAGTGTGGGGCTGTGAAGTGTGGAGAGCGGTTGTGAAGTGATATGTTTAGAATGTTAGGGTTAGGGTTAAGTTTTTTAGAACATATGAATTAAGGTTACTTAACAAAAGGAAATAAATAATAAAAATAAAGTTAAGTTTAATTACATGAATATAAACGAACGAACATAAACGAACGAACATAAACGCATGTTCATGAACATAAATGAACGAACACAACGTTTGTTCATGCTCGTTCGTTTAATTAAACGGACAAAAAATTGTGTTCGTGTTCGTTCATTTATTTAAATAAACGAACATAAATGAACTTCCCGCCGAATAGTTCACGTACATTTCATAAACGTTCGGTTCGTTTACAGGCCTATCTAGCAGTGTTAATGTTTGTTTGAAATATGTGTCACATGGTGTGCGTAAGTGTAGATATAGGAGTAGGTTTAGAGGTGTAACTTAACCAAAAAATAAAAATAAAAATAAAATTAAGTAACAATCTTCCGATTATTATATAGAGTCGGATTGAATGACACCCACCCATGTTTTTTTTAATTGCTAATTTCCTTCCCCATTTATTACACTCATTTTTTCATTCCCTTTTAAATACACTTTTTTTTCCCTCTTAGACTATTAGGTGTGGAGGAGGCCTATCTTCCATGATGGTCCTCCACCTCACCTGCCACGTCATCATGGGGTAGGTCCATCATGGGGTTGATGGTCTAAGGGTGTGGAGGAGGCCTCCATCATCACCTTTTTTTTGTTTGCTTTTTTAATTAAATAATATTATAAAAATATAAAAAAAACTACCACTAGAACTAATATATATATATATATATATATATATATATATATATATATATAAATATATAGTAGGGATCATACGAGAACCAACTTTAGGGAGAGAACCAGAGAACCAAGGTGAACACAAACAAAAAAAACCTAAAAACCCCACCTCCACCCCCTAAAACCTAAACCCACCTACCTCACTCTCTAAAAACCTAAACCCCCCATCCCCCACACCGCCCCAACATCCCACCCCCCCCCCCCAATTATGAAATGCACATGTGCAACTAACCCCATACCCCCCAAAAACCAAAACGCCCCATCCCACCCCCCCAAAAAGATACCCCCTCTTCCATCATACCCAAAAAATAAACCCTAAAGCTAAACCCATTAAAAAACTTAACTATAATAGTGAAATGCACATGTGCATGTAATACAATTATCTTATTTTATAGTTTTATGTAGAGGTTTTTTTAAATTTATTCACCAATAACCTCAAAAAACCTAACCCCCTTCCCATCATACCTAAAAACTAAACCCTAAAGCTAAACCCATGAAAAAAAACCTGACTATAATAGTGAAATGCACTTTGCGTTTACTTAATGATCATTGAATAAATTATTTTCCACCTTATATATCATATCACGTCCATTTAATGATCATTTCATTATGGTAATTCATAATTTATTCAAAAGTGTGCTCTAATAGTGAAATGCACATGTGCATACGGTATATATATGTATATATATAACAGCAAAATGCACATGTGCATAAACCTGACGTAAATATGACGTTAAAAAGCCATTTTTTTGTTTTTTTTTTTATTTTTTTGTAATTTTTCTTTATTTTTTTTCAGAAAGATTAACACTAAAAAAACATTTTGGTGTTTTTACTTTTTTTATTTTTTTTTTTTTTTAGGTTATATAATTTTTTTATTATTTTTTTATTTTTTTAGTGGAGGGGTTTTTGTGTTCACACTTGGTTCTTTGGTTCTCTCCCTAAATGGTGGTTCTCAAATGATCCAAATCCTATATATATATATATATAGGGATAGGGTAAAATGAGAACATACTTTTCGTGAAAGAACACCGGGAACCATTTACATCCATTGATCTAACATGATCTAAGGGTTAATAATATGCCAACTCTTATTTTGTCATTATCCACCCACATGACCCACTTTTGATTAAAAGATAATATTAATATAATTGAGGGGGTTATAATTGTAAAACCACATTGTCTCTCTCTCTCTTCCCTCCTGACAAGATTCCCTCTCTCTCTTCTCTCTTTCTTCCTCAACATAATACATCAGGCAAAAAAATTTTAAAAAATTTAAAACCCTCCATTTGTCTTTCTCTTTCGCCATAGCAAACGAGTGAACCGATCAAACCCTAGTTTTTGTCTACTGAAGACGATTCATTCACGTATCACACAAAAACCCCACTGCACGATCGAAAAAGGCCCTGTTGAAATCTTTGATCTGCAAAGAAGCCATTACCTCTGTGATAGCGTTTTTTGAAGAAGGAAAAGATGTAAGCTGGTTGTTTCTTTAATTTTGTTATGTTTTATCATCCTGTTTTTTATATCATGAGTTTCTTTTGATTTTGTGTTATTGTTTATTGGGGGAGTTAATATGATTTTTTTAGGGTTGCATTTGGGGGTTTAGGTTCTGCAAAAATGAAGTTTGAGGGTTGCATTTGAGGATTGTATGTGGGATTTTTTGGGATATTTTTGGTACATTAGCTTCTTACAGTTTGTTTGATTTAAAAAAAATGTTAGTATTCCTATTTGCAATTGTCATTACTGTTGTTAATATCTACAAACTTCGTTTTATAGGGTTGCTGGTACTAGAAGTTCCAAGAGGAAGCAAATGTCAGCTTTAGTCGTTATTGATTCCTCGAGCGAAACATATGGTATGAGAAAAAAAGAATAATATACTTTATTTGAATTTTTTTTTTTTTTTGCATGCATTGACAGGGCCTGGTGTAAAAATCATTACGCAGGGGTGCATACGCCGGTTACAAGGAGTGGGAAGATGCCACGTGTTCATGCGATTTCATTGATAGAAAATACTCGCACAATGCAGGTTACAAAGTGGATCCGAGGGTTGAGGCAGGTAACGTTTGCGTAAAAAAAGAGCCCCGTCGAATGCAGGTTACAAAGGTGCGGAACAAGAACTCTTGGAAAAGTTTAAAGACGGGTTCATCCCCCCGGCAGTTATGGTTGGCCGTGTGTAACTTAAGCAGCTGACAGAAGCACGTGGTCCGTCAGACGGGGTTTTGTGAAGTAATCGGCTTCGTTGTTAATGGGATTCCTGTAAAACTAGATCACTACGTTGTCGATGCTTTCAACCCAGCGACAAGGACACTGCACTTTGGAAGGCAGAAGGTGGCGGTGGATGTTGCCTTAGTACAACAATTGTTTGGTATTCCGCGTGGCGGCGTGAGGTTTAGTACACTAACAGAGCGTGCCACTTTACATCCAAAGTTACAGCTTTGGCGTAATCGCTACATTGGCAAGGATTATGTTTCGCCAACGTCAATTGCAGATAAAATCAGGGCTGATAAATATGACGATGTGTTCTTCTTCAAGGTTGATTTCATTATGTTGTTTATTACTACTATGATAACTTCGACACCAAATGGTCTTTGCAAGGAAAACATCCCAATGTTTGAGGCTCGCCACGGCTTACGCGCAGAAACGTCGTACCTGCGATCATTGGCGGTCGGGGAGCGGCTTTATGACTCTGTTAATTATGCATGGGCACATGTGCTTAATTACGACCCAAGCTACCGATTTTCCGGAGTACCACGACACTTGTTTCTCCCTACCACCACAGTGGTGACTTTTTGTTTTTAAAACAAATATTAATTGCTTTTTTTTTTTGCTAACCATAAATTTTATGGAGCTGCCCTGATTTGTTAAAGTACATGATACAGGTAGCTTGGATGTTGAAGTTGAAGGAAGAAAAAAATGGTACTTGTGTAGCTTGCTTTAAGAGTGGCGTGTCTAGTGCGGTATGTGCCGTTGAGACGAAGCTTGATTTACGATCGTTCGGCATGGTTTTTGTGCCTGTACTCGAATATGAGCACTATTACCTAGTGGTTTTTGATATAAAGAATGAAGATGTCTGTGTAATCGATAACATTGTGGAGAGGAGATCCCCCATTGAAGTTGTCGATAATGAGGTTTATGCACTAAAGTCGACTTCCTACAAAGTGGTATGGGTTTCTTTGAACTCGTCCCTTCAAAAATTTTATTTTTACACTGGGGTAAAACTTCGTGTTGTTTTTTTTGTGCCTGACATTACCTTTATTGCAGAAAAAAAACTTCGTCGACTACCTAACTTTGGTGAACCACCCGAAGGCGAACGCGATGACTAGGTCCGTGATTCGGCGTCTGGATTTACCATGGGGTACGCACAACAACAGTACCGACTGCGGTGTCTACTTGATGCGCCACATGGAGATCTACATGGGCGTGCAGGTTGCCTTCAAGTGTGGGTTCAATGTTAATGGTAAGTGGAAACAGGCACAGGTGGACACTAAGCGGAAGCGATATGCAACCAATATACTGCTGTCGGCCACGAACATTTACAAAAATCGCATTTGGGAGGGGGTGCTGAGTTTGTGATTGTATAAGAAAACAAAATTTGTGGTTTGTGCTTTTGGTTTAAGAAAGATGGATAATATGTGTATGTAGCTTTTGGTTTACAGAACAAACTTTGTGGTTGGGCTTTTTGGTTTAAAAAATACATGTGGTCTCTATCTTTGTATATCTTATGTATTTTACACCGACGTTGCCCCCTCCATGTACTTGTCTTTGTGCTTTTTGTGGTAGTGGTTTGTGTGGTTGTATCTTACACTGGGGTTCCCCCCACCCCGATGTTTGCTAGTGAAGTCGTGTATTGTAACACACCTAAAAAAAGGGGGGAAACACACCCAACTATTTTTACACTGACGTAGCCCGCCCACCCCCATGTACTTGTGTTTGTGCTTTTTGTGGTAGTAGTTTGTGTGGTTGTATTTTACACCGACGTACCCCCCCTAAGTGTTTTGCTAGTAAACTCGTGTGTTGTAAAACCAAAAAAAAAAAAAAAAAAAACAATGTTTCCATCAAAATTTGTTGCAAATAAACTTATAATTCCTTCGCTGTTGTTTTTACACTGGGGTTTTCCCCACCAGTGTTTGCTAGTGAACTTGTGTGTTGTAAGACACCTAAAAAAGGGTTTTTCCCCAACTTTTTTTTAGAAAAATTGGTTGTCATAAACTTAATAGTGATTCACTGTTGTTTTTACACTAGGGTTTTTTTGCCACCCCTCTGCTTTTACACCGATGTAGACGGCGCCTCATACCAAACCATACAGAAAAAAATTGCACACAACAAAACTTTTAAAAACACTTATATAGTTTTTCATTAAAAAACCACCCCCCTCATCCATTACATCCCCATACATAGTTGTCTAGAAAATATACTACCATGCACAAAAAACATCAAACCATCCAAAAAACACACATACAAAACCCCCTAGTTCCACGCATGATGTTTATGAGTGGACCCAAAACATTTTGACCATACAACACATACAAAAAAAAGGTCACCAAAATAAAGAAGCTACGTGGAGACAGGGGTAATTTTCCACAAGCACCTACTCCTTTTCGTCTTGGTTTTTCAGCGGGCAGTTACTTGAGTCATGCCCAGTTACGAATTCATAGCACGTTTTGCATTGGCGGGGGTGCTTCTTGTTTTTGTTCGCAGCCTTTTCGCCAAGGCCAATTAGCCGACGCTTTGTCCTGCATCCCTTGTTCCTAATTCCTTCGGCTTATCACACTCAGGAACGATTGGTGCCCAGTAACGAGTCACATTTGGTGTAAACCCAGATGAACATCTACTATCTACAAAAAAAACAGTTTTGTACGTGTTAAAAAACATCTTGACACCGGTGTACAAAAACCTAAACAGCTTGATAACAAACAGATCCATGCAAAAAATCTAGGTTACATTCAACATGCAAAAGTCTAGGTTACATTAAACATGCAAAAACTAGGGTTACATTAAATTCGACTTGACACCGGTGTAAATGTTCCTGTATAAATATCTAGGTTACATTAAACATGAAAAAACTAAAAAAAGTTGTTAGATCCTTTTTATAAACAAAAATGACCAACCACAAAACAACTTGATACCAAAATAGATCCATGCATAAGTCGATGAGGACCCTTTCATCCAATGATTACAAACCCCTAACTATTAAAAAATGGTAAAACTCTTAAAGAATGATTACAAACCCCTACCTATTAAAAAAATCTCCCTGTAAACATTTGACAAACCAAAACACACACATACATATATATACCAAGAAAAAAATTACATTCGTTGTCACCGAGACCCTCTTCCACCTGGTTGTTAGGATCCGGCACTTAAGACGACCCAGCTTCATCAACAGTCGATTGAAGCTCATCAACAGCAAGAGGGGCTTCATCTACAACTTTCTATTTTCCTTTAGTTGTTCCATGGTTTGTTCTAATAATTGATACTGGTGGGGGGTTTTCCATCAAAAAAACACTTTACAACTTCATAATCTTCAATATAAATGAACTCTGGTTGGTTGTCAGACGGTTTGTTCATCGCCATTAAGTTAGGATTTCCAGTCATTTTTTGGGTTTTTTTTATTTAGTTTGGAGGTAGAAGATGATCAGGGGAGTGAGTTGTGTGTGTGATACGTGTGTGAATAATATTAATTCAGATAGTATGAACATTTGGGAGGGAAAAAATATTAACATTGGGATAACAAAAACAAATCAGACTTGATTTGTACTTGGTTTGATAATATCCACATAATTAATCTGATTATAATATGCTTAGGGTTGAATTACCATAATTACCCTCATATAATAAAAACAAATCAATGACACATGGCATGTTATAATTGGCTTAATTGAGTTTTCTAGTTCTTTCATGAAGGATTGGTTTTCAATAGAACCTAATCCTATATATATATATATATATATATATATATATCACATTCTTTCCAACCACCCCTTCCTTCTCCTTCTCCTTCATCTTTTATTATCTTTCATCTTCATCACCTGTATAGATCCCTTTTCTAGTGTTTCCAAACCCTATTCAACCTCTTCTTTCAATCAAACTTTTATGTAATGGCCACGACTCTGTTATATTATTTCATCATTCCTTTCTAATTTTGTGGGGTTTTCAAATCAAGGTATGAATTAAAAAAAACGAAAAGCCTCGAATAATCAATGCCTCACGCCCGTCATACCTGGCAAATCCTCGACGCTCATGCTGTTGTCGGCCCTAGGGGGCGGTGTTGCCCGGGGCGGCATAGGCTTGCCGGCTGAAGAAACAATAAGTATCCTGGAGATTATCTCTAATCCCCGAGGGGTTAATACTTACGATTCTGCAAGATTAATCCTTTACCCAAACCTTGGTTTAACCCGAGAGACGTAAAATATGAGTGAGTGTGTGTGTGTGTGTGGTGATAATGAGAACACAAGATGTAAGTGGTTAGGTCAAGTTTGACCTACGTCCACTGTGAAGAGCCGGTAATATTATTACTTTGGAGTATACAAAGTATTACAATGAACCTAGCTCTCTAGTAAGAGAGAGTAATTTCAGATCCTTTGCAAAGGAGTTGAAGTCTTCTATTTATAAGGAGGTTCGTGGGCTTGGTGAAAAAAGCCCACGAATAGCAGATCTTGTTTGGGCTTGTCCCCAGGCCCACAATAATGAGTCCAGAGAAATGGCGGGAAAAAACAGGATGACGTCAGGTTACTCTTCAGCCGTCATGCAAGGTGGACACATAGCGCCTCTCGATTGGCGGACGACGGCGTTCGTCTGCTACAGTAGTTGACCCACCTGCTGCCGTCTGGGGTGACGTCTGACAGCATGAGGGTATGTCTGCTGGTTATTGTGGACGACAACATGGAAGGAGTCACATCGCTATTCCTGTCAGGGGCTGCTGTACTGGCCTTGCCACGTGTTGCCATTCTGCTGGTGTATGCTCTGTCCAGGATCTTGCTGAATCTTCCTTTGGTTGTTATCTTCCGTATCTCGTATCAAAAGCTGCTTGAGGATATTCTGCGCATGGGCGCACGCGCGGATAACCTGTTGGGTGCTGACTTGAGTTATAGCACGTGTTCATTTCTTCTGGGTTGTGAGTTATTGCCCGCCAAGTGAGCTCCGCCGATATGCTCCGCGGGCGGCGGGGCTTCATGGCGCTAGGATTAGTGAATAAAGGGATAGGGATGCTGCGTCCGCCAGGATTAGGCTCCCTATCCCTTCAAGTCTCCCTAGTCTAGGGCTTCTCCTGCTCTCGAAAGAAGAGTTGGTGGAGCGCTAGACTGAATAAAATTGAGTTGCGGATGACAGCTCATCTGCTCTGTGTTTATCTTGAAATTTGGCAATGGACGAGCTTGTAGTTTGTTACCAAGTTGCCACTGGAAAAGACGTGTTCCGCCATGCCCTAAGAGGGAGTTGGGCTGAGAACATCTTTTGTTGTTTTACGTCAAGTTATCGCTAGAAAAGACATGTTGCGCCATGACCTGAGAAGGGTTGGGCGGGGAATGTCTTTTACTGTTCTACGTCAAGTTATCGCTAGAAAAGACGTGTTCCGCCCTGTCCTTAGAAGGAATTGGACGGGGAACGTCTTTATTGTTGACGTAGAATTTGCGCCAGCGCCATGATTATAATGCTAGTAAATGCTGCAGCAGTTAATGCGGGGTCAGAGTTGTAGTAATTTCTGAATGATTGGAATTGAATTTGTCTCCAATGATTTGAAGATAATGCGCCTGTAATTTGAAAGGATCTTTACTTCAGAGGGAAGATTGGGAGTTGCAGATGTGCCAGGCAGCTGTCTGACACGTTGAGTGGTGTTTGTCACGTCATAGTGGTGTGGTTACCAACCTTTCGTCTGGTGTCAAGCGCGTGTGCAGTCACGTGCTCTACTTGGTGAATGCGTGGTGCAGATTATGCCATGTGTCTAGGAGCACGTGGGGGCTGTCAGGCGCGTGTCCGATCACGTGTCTGAAATTTGAGAACGTGAGATCTGTTGACACGTGTCGTTCATCCGGAGTGGTGCCAGCTGTGGAGAGAATCCACGCGCCAGTGTGAGCCGTCCGATGACACGTGCAACACGTGTCATCATCTGGTGACTCCATTTTGAAAAAGTGTGACGGTTACTTTTCTCCATGGGGCCCCACCGCAATTAATGCGGTGAGTATATATATATCCTTTGGAGCGTCATCTTGGAGTTACGCTTTCTGAAATCTTTCCAATTCTCCAAAGTTTTTCTTCGTTCTCTGGTGTTTAACCCTTGAAATTTTAGTTCAATCTTCAAAGGTTCCGGTGGATCTTGAAAATTTATTGTTGAAACTTCAATCTTTTTCTCAAACTTCATTTCATTCGTTTGTGTTTTGAGTTTTCTAGTGAGTCAGGTTGAACTTTCCGACTGATCTTCAAGTTTTCTGGTAGGAGTTTTGAAGTTTCGGGCCGATCTTTAAGTTTTCCGGCGAGTTTTGAAAGTTTTTTCGCAATTTTCTTTTACTTTTTCTTAAGATGTCTGACATATCCACCCGTGTCTCACCATCTGGTGAGGCACGTGACAAGAATCCTTTGGAGGAGGAGGTGGAAGAGGAGAAGATGACTGTGGAGCATGGGAAGATAAGGGAGAGGAATTTGATGACGAACACATTCTGCTCCTGGAGTCAACCTGCCTTCAACAATTTCTGCAAAATGTTCGATATCTCACCGGAATGGGAGCCGGAGTTGCCTTCTCCCAGCCAGACGGTGTTAAAGCCCACTGATGGGAAGATTGCTTTATATGAAGCCCATTTCAGCAAGTGTGGGTTTCGCCTTCCCTACACTCGCTTTCAGATAGACACCCTGGTGGAGCACGGCGTTGGGGTGACGCAGATGAGCGCATTTGAGATGTTGAGGCTGGTCCACTTTGAGGCCTCCTGCCGTGCGCTGGACGTTGAGCCCACCGTTGATCGGTTCAACGTCTTCTACTTCTTGGCTAGGAATGAGATGTGGAACTCATTCAAGCCACGCCCAAAGGTGCCGCCGATGGCCACAACGTGCCTAAATCCCTTCCTGGGTGGAAGGACAAATTTTTCTTTGTGAAGAGGGGTGTAATCCCCGTGGCGCTGCCTTGGAAAGTGGTTGGGGATGGGCAGCGGGTTCCTGACCGGGAGGTGATGAAGGTTTTCAAGGGGCAGCCTTGGTTTGTGACGCTGAACTCCAATGATACAAAGTTGGAGTTTAAGCATTTGACGGAGGGAATATTTCTGCTGCTAGGCGTTAGCCGCCTTGGAATCCGCTGGGAAGGAGCTTTACATTGCTGGAGGGTAAGTACATTTTTGTCATTCTTGATTTCCGCCTTTAATTGTTGACTAATCATAATTGTTGACAGGTGTGAGCAAGTTTTATTTTTATGCGGCCCGACAAGAGAAAGGGATCAAGTGGAGGCCTTTGGCGGAGGGGCAGGCGTATGTTTTGGACGCGTTCACGGGGAATTTTTATTACCCTGTTCTGGAGAACCCAGCCCAGCCCTACTATACACTGGTGAGCCTTCTAACTCCGGGTTCATTAGTATTTCCGGCGGTGAGTCTACTGAATCTTTAGTAGAAGTGATTCAACTGCCCAAGGCTTCTGCGGGGCGTGGACGATGGAAACACGCTCCACGGAGACATGATTACTCGTTTAAGCCCTCTTTGCCCAGTTCTGATACTAAGTCTTCTAATTTAGTAGGGGAGAAAGTGAAAGGCCGCCGCAGGAGGCATGACGGGCCGCCTTTTACATATGAGGATGAGGATGATGCCTCTAAGCTGAAGAAGAAGAGGCGCTGAACTGGTGTGTCCTCCAGCGGTCAAGGTGGCCACAAAGGACGATCTGGGAGCACTGGAGGATCCACTGGTGGTGAAGGAGATGCCAGCGCCTCAAAAGATGGAGAAGGGGCCACTACTGGTCCCAAAATTGATCAAAGTGTTGGGGGCAAGGATAAATCCCCTGCCAAGAGCGCCAGAACATGGGAGGAGGGAGCGCCTGTTTTCTTTGTGGGCATTGGCGCTGATCCTGTCCGCCAGCCGCTCTTTCAAAAAATAGTGAAGAGGAAACCTCATGGTAAGCATTCTCTTTTTCTTTCTTTCGCTTTTACTTTTTTAATTTATGAGAAATGTGCTAAGTGTTTTTTGCCTTGCAGTGGCAGCGCCCAAGATTATTCCTACTCCTCCCCCTCCGACCCCTACTGTTGAGCAGGCTACTGGAGGATAGGTTGTGGAAGAAGAAGGAGGAGGCGCAGAGACAGGTGGCTGCCGATGAATCCCTTAAAAGGCCGAGGCAGATAGAGTTGGGAGGGAGCGTCTCCGTCTACAGGTAGAGCGCTTCCAGGTGGAGAAGGATCGCCTTACGAAAGAGAAGGAGGAGAAAGAGAAGGTGAAGCAGAGGCTAGGATGCGGGCCCATGAAGCTTTTTCTCTGGAGAAGGACACCTTGGCAGGAGGCGCTGGGGATGGTGAGATGGGTGTTCACCAGACGAGGCCTGAGTCGTCTGGCGCGGGGGGTAGGGGTTCAGCTGTGATGCCATCTTGCGTCCCCGCTGGGCGGTCAGAGGAGAACACTCTGTTCTCCAACTCTTTGGCCGCTGAAGAGTTTGTTGCTGGGGCGGTGCCCCCTTATGAGCAGAAGTACCAGGACAGTTTGAGTCGTCCTGACCTGATTGCTAGCATTTGTATAAATCAGGCGACACAAACTGTTATGATGGACTCGTTGCGCTGCCGGGATGCTGCGTGCAACGAGACATCAAGCGCCTGGAGGCTGAGAAGGAGGCTGCCTTCAAGGCTGAAATTGGCAGATATCGCCGCCGTGCTCACAAGGCTGAGGACATGATGAAGAAACTTGAGACTGACGTGACGGCTGATAAAAAGCGCTGGACCGAGGCGTGTAAGCGGATGAATGATGAAATAATGAATTTGAAAGAGCGCCTGCAAGAGGCGGAGGAGGAGAGCCGAGCTTATGCGACTAAGCTTGAGGAGAAGTGTAAGGCCCTCTCCGAAAGGACTGCAAGGTTTGTGGAGATACGCAAGGAGCTTCAATCTAAAGATGCTGATTTGTCAAGGCTACTAAGCGTGTCTCCTTTCTGGAGGAGGAGAGGGTCAGATCCTCCAGGCGAAAGAGGATCTGGAGCAAGACTTTGGCTACTCGGAGCAGGCCCGCGTTGCAGCAGTGAAAGAGGCGGAGGCCGCCAAGCAGCTCTTGGACGAGTCTGCTTCCGTCCAAGAGAAGATGCAGGATTCCCTCCGGTGGTTGATGACCAGCGGGATTGAAGGGGTATGTCTCCACCTTCCACTTATCTTCCTTGCTTTGTTTTGTTATGATTTCTAACTGTGGTGTTTATTTTCAAATCTTTAAGCGCTTCTGGTAGGAGCCCAAGCTTGGCGATCAGGTCACCGCCATAGCTGAAAATGCCAATGCATATGGGTATAGAGCACTATGGGAAACCCTTGAAGGAGGAATATGAAGCTGAATGCTGAAATTCGAGAAGATAGATTTTCCTGTCCTTCAAGCGATGGTGGACTGCAGCCGGAATCCTGATCCTCCTGCAGCCTTAAAGTATTTCATTGAAAAATCGATGAGTTGGCAAGGCTGAAGGGGTATGTCTCCACCTTCCACTTATCTTCCTTGCTTTGTTTTGTTATGATTTCTAACTATGGTGTTTATTTGCAAATCTTTAAGCGCTTCTGGCACGAGCCCAAGCTTGGCGATCAGGTCGCTGCCATAGCTGAAACTGCCAATGCATATGAGTACAGAGCACGATGGGAAACCTTTGAAGGAGGAATATGAAGCTGAACTCCTGAAATTCGAGAAGATAGATTTTCCTGTCCTTCAAGAGGTGGCGGACTGCAACCAGAATCATGATCCTCCTGCAGCCTTAAAGTATTTCATTGAAAAATCCGATGAGTTGGCAAGGCTGGCGGAGCAGGAACGCCAAGAGTAGGCGTGCCAGGAAGCTACTAGTGAGGGGTTCTCTGGTAACCAGCCGGATCCCGAAGAGCAGCTAGTGGACTTCAGCGGCTCTGATAATTAGGAGCTGGTTGTTTTTTTTTTTTGTACTTGTAAATTAATGTAAATATTAATTGGGTTTTTATTTTCCAAGTATGAATGGAAAATTTTTGTTTGTTATATCATGTGTTTTTTCGCGTTAACCTCTGTGTACTTATTTAACCAAGTCGTCACCGGTGTTTAAGTAGAAGTTAGGGCGTGTGTTCAACTGGACAGTCCGGCGTTACTTAGGGTTGTGCCCCTGCCTTGAAGACTGTAGCGAAACACAACTTGTGCGTAAGTCCGACCTAGGCGCCTAAGAGGCTTGTCTAGAATACCATGATCTGCGCTTTTAGATAATGTGTAGCCCCCTGTCCGACTCGTGTCTAAACGAGTTTTGGAGACAGGGGTTTGTCATGTATCTGTTTGCGTGATGTATAGGTCTGACAAGTAAACCTGTCTTGAAGACTGTAGCGCGGCATGTTTGGACAAGATGCGCAAGTCCGTCATGCGCTCGACATGCCTTGAAAACTTGTGTCATTTTGTCCTAACAGCTGGCTGTATTAGTCTGACATACGTTTTACCGTGGTCTTGAAGACTGTGGCGCGGAAAAACAAGTAGAATGACAGATATAGGAAACAAATTTTCATTGATAGAATAATTACACCGGCATGTTGTAGCCAAGATTACAAGTACGTTACAAGTAGCAAGGATGCAATTGTGCGGCATTCCAAGATCGTGGGATAGGCACGCCATCCAGTCTTTCAGCGCGTAAGCGCCTTTACCCAAGACTTCTTGTATTTTGTAAGGGCCTTCCTAAGTTGGCGCAAGCTTCCCCGGTTTTTTCGGTGTTGGAAGCTTTGTTGTTGCGGAAGACATAGTCCCGACCTTGAATGTGCATTCTTTGACGCGCTGGTTGTAATATCGTTCCAGTTGTGTCTTGTACTTAGCTTCTTTGATTGCAGCGAGATCGCGTCGCTCTTCTAGTAAGTCAAGATGAAGCGGAGTTCTGCGTCATTATTCCTCTTGTCGGCCATTAGTACTCTTGCAGAGGGGCAAACGATTTCCGCGGGGATCACTGCCTCGGAACCATAGGTTAAACTGAACGGTGTTTCACTGTTGCTGGTTTTAGTCAGGGTGCGGTAAGCCCATAGGACATGGGGAACTTCATCGACCCACCCTGTTCGTTTTGGTTCGAGTCGCGCTTTAATGCCTTCTACAATGCTTCGGTTGGCCCTTTTGAGTTGGCCGTTGCCTTGTGGATGTGCGACCGATGTGAATATTTGTTGGACGCCCAATTGCGTTAACCATTCTTGTAGAGTTTGGTCCACAAATTGCATACCGTTGTCGCTCACAAGTTGCATCGGTAGCCCGGATCTGCAGATGATGAATTCCCAAATGAATTTTTTAACATGTGCCCCGTCGATTTTGGCGAGAGGCTTTGCTTCAAACCACTTGGTGAAGTAATCAATGGCAACAATGAGGAACTTGACATTCCCTGGTGCCGCTGGAATGGATCGACTAGATCGATAGCCCACTTTTAGAATGGCCATGCCGTCGTGACGGGTACCAGGTTTTTTTTGGGGTGCAGGGTGTGTGGCGCGTGGCGCTGGCAACTATGGCACTTGCGAAGTTCCTTGACAGCGTCCAGGTGCATGCCCGGCCAGTATTACCCTACATTCATAAGCTTGGCGACTACCATCCTTGGGTCCGCGTGCAGTCCGCATGTTCCTTCATGTATGTCCTTGATAAGGAAGGAAGCGTCCGCGGAGTCGACGCAACGGAGGAGCGGCCTAGGTAGGAGCGTTGATACAAGATGGCGTCTGTGAGTTGGTACTGGAGAGCCTTTTGTCGGATCTTCCGGGCTTCTGATTTGTCATCAGGCAAGGTGCCAGAAGATAGGTAGGTTTTGATTGGAGTCATCTAGGACGCGTTGCTGTTTGGATGACATTGACTTGCCGCGGTGGGACAGATGGTTTGTTGAGGACTTCGACGCGGACTTCTTTTGCCATGTGTTCAAAGACTGTAGAAGCCATTTTACTCAGTGCGTCAGCTGGTTTGTTTTTGCTGCGCCGGATGTATTCCATGGTGCAGGAGTCGAATCGGGCATGAGTTGCTTGACTTGCTATAAATAGAGAGCCCTGGTTTCGTCTTTGGCGTCGTATGTCCCGTTGATTTGATGTGTGACAAACAATGAGTCCACGTGTGCCTCCACGTGCATGGCCCCCATTTTTTCCGCTATGCGGAGGCCTGCCACCAGCGCTTCGTATACCGCCTCGTATTCGTGCTTTTGAAATCGAGACGAATGGTGTAAGTGAACTCGTGTTTATCTGGGTTGATAATGCGGAGACCCGCGCCTGCGCCATTGTCTTTGGAGGCCCCATCTGTGAAAAGGGACCATTTTTGCGATGGATCTTGGGGCGGCGCGGGGGACTGTTCGGCTTTGCATTCATCGACTTTGTCGGCGGGTATCTCCGTTGCGAAATAGGCTAGGACTTGTCCTTTGATTGCGGGTCTGGGCTTGTAATAAATTGTGTGTTCTCCCAATTCAATAGCCCACTTTACCAAGCGACCGAGAGTTCTGGTTTGCAAATGATGTCACTTATCCGATAGTCTGTGAGGACATTGATCGGGTGGCCTGGAAATACCTGCGCAGCCGCCGGGATGCGTGTACAAGAGCGAGAACCAGCTTTTCCATGATGGTATACCTCGTTTCCGCATCCAATAAAGTGCAGCTGATGTAATAAATTGGCGTTTGCACCCCTTTGCGGTCTACCATGAGGACCGCTCCTACCGCCCGTTCTGTGACGGAGAGGTAGAGTGTGAGCGGCTCGTTGGGTAGAGGCGCTGTTAAAGTTGGGAGGTTCATGAGGCATTGCTTCATGTCTTGAAAAGATGTTTCGGCTTCCGGTGTTCAGCGAAAGTTGCTCTTTTTTAGACAATTTTTCAAAGTGTCCACGAATGGGAACAACTTCGAAGCGTAGTTTGACAGAAAACTGTTGAGAGCCACCAGCAGACCATCAGTGTTTGGACTTCTTTCATAGTGGTGGGGGAAGGCATTCTCTCTATGGCTTTGTACTTTTTCTAGGTTGGCACGGAATTAGTTAGGCGTGACGATGACGCCTAGAAATTTGCCTTCCTCCATTCCAAAGGAACATTTGCTAGGATTCAACTACATGCGCACTTGGCGCAGCTGGTCAAAGTTTTCTTAATGTCCCGTAACATGTCTCCTTCTTCCTTGCTTTTGATGACAAGGTCATCGACGTACACTTCAAGCCGTACACCGATCTCATTTACAAAAGCGGTGTCCATTAGACGTTGGTAGGTTGCACCTGCGTTTTTTAAGCCAAATGGCATTTTCATGTAGCAGTAAATGCCCATGTTCGTGCGGAACACCGTCTTGTCCTCATCTCCCTTTGTAATCTATATTTGGTGGTACCCCTTGTACTCATCCCAAAAACACTTGAAGCGGTAAGGAGCCAAGGAATCCACCTTCAGATCGATTTCCGGCAGAGGATAACAGTATTTAGGATACGCCTTGTTGAGATCCTTGTAGTCGACACACATGCGCCAGCCAACGTTTGATTTGCGACCATGACGGGGTTGGCGACCCAAGTTTGGTACCGGTTGGGGCGGAGGATGCCCGCATTGAGCAGCTCGGTGACTTGTTCGTTCATGGCCTTTGTTTTCTCCGGACCCATACTTGGTTTCTTTTGGACCACAGGTTCTATCGAGCGGTGGCCATTAAGTCTGTGCTCGCTATGTTCCGTGGAACCCCAACCATATCCGCTGGCTGCCATGCGAATATGTCAATGTTACGGATTAGTAGTTGCTTCAGATTATTCCGTATGGTGTCGGAGATTACATGGCCTGTGACCACTGTTTGCTCTGGAAATTTAGGGTTGAGTACCCATTTTTTTGGCTCTGTGCGGGCGTCTGTTTTGACCATCTTCGGGGTTTGGCGGTTTCCGCCGAATGGCAATCATTTTCTCCCCCGAATGAAGGCAATACCAGTTCTGGTTGGGAAACCAACCATTGCGTGCGTAGTGGAGGCGTTCGCGTTGAATCGCGCAATGCCTTCACGACCCAGAAGGATGTCGTGGTTGGAAGGGGTTGGCAAAACCCATGAAATCACATATTTTGATGCGTTCATGTGTGCCATCTGACCATGTGCTTGGCATCGAAATCATGCCGCGAGGCATTATTGTTTCGTGGATGAAACCAGAGATTGGCTCATTTACTGGTACATGCTTCGCCTTGTCTTCCTCATCGAATTGCTGAAAACACTGATCATACATGATGTCAGTGCTACTCCGCCGTCCAAGAACATGTACGCGTGCGGTAATGTTCGAAGACGGTTTTGATAACGAGTGGGGCAGTGCAAGAGGCGCCGCCTCGGACTTTTGGTAGGAGGACGTCGGCCTCCTTCCAGGAGTCATCGTTCTGTGGTACGCGGGAGCGCTTCCCGCGGTTGTTCTTCTTTCCGTGCTTTGTCATATTACATTGATGGCGCAGGATGAGGGTGGCGGCATGTGTGTTCAGGTGGCGGATTTTCTTTCTCAACCCTTCTGCCTGATTGTCGTCCCCATTGTGTCCCTTACCGGCACGGTGAACATTCTTCACTAGATGGCTGAGCTGTCTAGATTTCAGCGTAGCCTCGATTTCCATCTTAAGGCTGTAGCAGTTGTCTGTCAGGTGGCGAAGTCATTGTGATACTCGCAGTACTTGCTTGTATCGACATTTTTTCTTTTTCCCAAGGGCTTGGGTTCTTTGAGGGTGACTTGTTCCGTCTTAAGGACTTGAGACAGAGTTTTTATTAACGGGGTCCAGTCGTGGTTCTTCTTGGAGTGGCCACGCTGTTCCCGTGATTGCTTACTACTGATGATCTGGCGGGGCGTCATTGGCGGGGGAGTATTTCCCTTCTTCGGTTGGGCCCGAGATGCGGCTCCAGACAGATCTGTTCTTATATTTATTATTATTATGGTGATGTGGTTGGAAGCCATGCATTTGGTTGAAGGACTTCTCAGAGGAGGCATATATTTTGGCGGAATGAACGACTTCCTCCCATGACTTTGGGATGTCATCCTTGCCAGTGAGGCATTTCATGAGTTCTGGGCTACGTACATTGTGGATGAACGCGGCGCGGGTGAGTTCCTCCTGCAGCCTATTTGTAAGAGCCTCCTTGTTGAATCGGGCAATGAAGTCCTCATTAGACTTATGGTCATGGCGGCGGCACAACAGTATGTGCGCCTTGTCCTTCTTATGTTTACGCAGGTGTGAGAAGTGATTGCCAAATTTGTCGGTGAGGTCATCGAAGTCTTTAATGCTCCCGCGAGGAGATTATCGAACCAGACCCTGGCGGCGCCAGTGAGGGTTTGGGCGCAGAGATGGCACCAACTTGGACGAGCAGTTGTCCGACATCCCGCACATTTAAAGTCATGAACGTGGTCGTCGAGGTCACGCAGGCCATCGTACTTGCCGATGCTGCTGGGGAGTTTAGCTTTCTTTGGAATTCTGGACGTCGCTATATGAGCGACAAAACTTTGATTTTCCAGCGAAGGACTTTGGCCTGAACGGTTTGACCAAGTCATCATCCACATCTGTGGGGTTGTGAACGATGGGTGTGTTTTCTTTCCCTTGTAGTTGGAGTCGCTGCTAGATGACTCGTAGCCATCTAAACTCATCGTGTGATTTTGCGTGGCCACGAGCCCCGGCGTTTCCGCTGGGCTCCCCGCTACGACTATCACGATGACCAGCCGTTTCTTT
>JAUTDX010004798.1:0-27997 GCA_030844895.1 Ambrosia x helenae | reverse complement strand
CGATGTGATCCGCTAATCCGCACCCTCACAGGTTGCACTGGAATGCCAAATACTTGGGAAGAGATCATGCGAGGTGCGAAGACCTACGCGCGTACTGAAAGAGAACTGTCAGTCTGGAGTCGAGTGCAGGCTACGTCTGTCCGAAACAGAAACAACAAAAATGAAAAGAAGGGGCAAAGGATCCATTTGGAACAGGCTCCAAGGAGCCCCCCAAGCAGACACCAAAGCCCATGAGACCACAGAATTCAAGGGTACCCATCCTCTGTCCACAAGTCAACATGGCATAGTCACAATTCCTGAACACCTTTAACGAAAACACCAACGCAGGGCCATGGCATCAGAGAAGGTAGATTTCCTGAGCCAAGAGTTATAAAAAAGAGAGATGGTCTGGACCCCAACAAGTTTTGTGCGTATCACCAAGACATTGGGCATGAAACAGACGCATGTTTTTTCAGCTTAAAACAACCATAGAAAATGCTCTGAAATCTAGAAAGCTAGCACAACTCTAAAAAAATGTCGAGCGTAGACAAAATGATGGGCCACCACAGAAGAAAATCAAGAACATAAGCATGATGATTGATAGCAGCAGGCGCAGGCACAACAAGCGCAAAATTGAACAGATTGCGGAGTGGAAGGAACAGCAAGTCTGTTTCACAACAAGCGGACCCTCCTCCACTCGCCACACTTTATTGTTATAGCTATATTTGACCACTACAGAACTACACCGCATTCATGGATACCGGAAGCAATTCCGACATCATGTATGAGTAATGTTTTTAATTTATTGGACGATGAAGATAAACAGCGCTTGCGCCCCCATCAATTCTCCAATCATGGGTTTTTCAAATGAGGTAATAACTCCATTAGCGAGATCTCTTTCCTCTCACCCTTGGGGATAAAAACACTCAAGAACAGAGAAGAAATCACGTTCCTTGTGATTCCACAAGATCAAAGTATGATATCATCCTGTGGCGCGACTCCATTGCATATTATAACATGATACCTTCCACAGTCCATGGTGCCATCGGCTTCCCCACCCCAACAAGTGTGGCAATCGTATGGGCCAACAGAGGGTGGCCATGACAGAAGAGTCGCATCCAGCCAAGATGATCAAAGCAAGCCCACACACAGAGCCAGGAGAAGTGGATTCTTAACCCAAAGTTCCCAGAGCAAACGATCACGTTGGGACCATCTAACTCTGAAAAACATTCGAGATCACCTAAAGCAACTGCTCAGAAAGAACATGGACATTTTCGTGTGGCAACCATCAGACATGGTGGGGGTCCCGCAGAACCAGCACAACACAAGCTCAACACTTATCGCTCAGTGGGGCCCGTTGCGTAGAAGCATGGGCGCAGAAAAGACCAAGGCAATGAATGAGCAAGTGGACGAGCTACTGAGAGCAGGGATCTTAAGAGAAACAAGATACCAGACATGGATTGCAACCCAGTCATGGTCACAAAGAGCAACGGCGGTGGAGAATGTGCGTGGACTACACGGATCTGAACAAAGCTTGTCCAAAGATTGTTACCCCGCTCCCTGTAATTGATCTCAAGATAGGACTCCCTAGCGCCCTTTAGATTCAAATGCTTCTTAGATGCCTCAAAGGCTATCACCAGATCCAAATGCGCTAGAAGATGAAGACAAAACAGCTTTCAGAACACAAGGTTGTTTACTCTTATACCAAGATGCCTTTCGGATTGAAGAATGTAGGCGCCACATATCAACGATTGATGGACCGCGCATTTGCGCAGCAGATTGGTAAGAATCTGGAGGTGTATGTGGACCGACCTGGTCATAAAAAGCGGAGAAGAGGACCAGACGCTGAAAGACATCGAATAAAACGTTCAAGCACTTGAAGGAATTCACATGAAACTCAATCCGAGCAAGTGCACGTTGGTATGGAGAAGGAAAGTTCTTAGGGGTGGTTGTCACTAAGGACGGTTCCGTCCGAACCCAAAAAGATTCAAGCTATGCGCAGATGCCCTCTCCCTCAACATTGAAAGAGGTGCTGACGCTGAATGGACGCCTGGGTGGCAATGCAAGCAAATCAATCCCATTCATTGAGACTCTGAAAAGCTGTTTAAAGAAAAACAAGTTCAAGTGGACCGCTGAGTAGGGATGGCAATGGGTCGGGTTTAGGTAATCCCAACCCCATACCCGATTAGGTATGCTTGTCCCAAACCTGGCCCAAAACCCGTCGGGTTTGTGTCGGGTAAATACCCCATCCAGTACCGGGTATACCCGCAGGTTTCGGGTAAACCCATAAATGTTTAAAACATACTCATTGAGTATATCCAACCAAAAACCCAACGAGCATCTATCAGGTAAATATTAACCAATTACATTTAGCATTATTAAATATACATGTACATGATTACAATGTATAAATATAGAATGCTTAAATCATATAAAAACAATCAAAGACATAGATAACAAAAGTATACACTAATTTTGGTAATTTTAGCACAATATGACAATGTAGATGGACAATTAGATATATTATGCATACATATTTAAAAAGATATATTAGAAATTATATTAGGTATCTAATCGGTAAACGGGTGTACTTTATCGGGTAATCGGGTCGGTAAATGGGTATTTCATCAAATCCCAAACCCGTCCCAAACCCGCGAAAAAATTAAAAACTAATCCCATACCGGACCCATACCCATTACCCGACCCCAAACCCGTCCCAAATGTGCCGGGCTTCGGGTTTACCCATCGGGTTCGGGTTTGATTGCCATCCCTACCGCTGAGGCTGAAAAAGCATTCCAGGACATGAAAACATGCCTGATGGACTTGCTAACGCTCACCGCCCCTCTTCCAAAAGAGCCACTCACTTTATATCTCTGCGCAACAGAGAAGGCGGTCAGCACAGTGCTAACGGTGGATTGAAAGCTAGTGCAAACCTATCTATTACATCAGTAGAGTCCTGACAGATGCGTAAACCAGATACTCAACAATGGAAAAATTTGGTGGTGGCATTGATCCACGCCTCGCGCAGACTGCGCAGATACTTCTAAGGCCACCCAATTAATGTGCTCAGCGACTACAAGCTAAACAATGTGTTATCAAAACCGGAACTATCAGGCAAACTAGCAAAGTGGGTAATTGAGCTAGGTGAGCACACCATCTTTTACAAGACCCGCCCAACCATCAAAGGCCAAGTCTTAGCTGATTTCATAGCTGACGTACCACAAGAAAAGATAGAAGAATGCAAAGCTGAGCAAGAGGTACAAGTGACATGCGATGAGAAAGCCGCCTGGAATCTCTATACCGACGGAGCATCAAATGAAGACGGTGCAGGCGCTGGCTTGCGGATCATAAGTCCAGAAGGTGCGGAATTTACTTATGCAATCCGGCTTGAATTCAAAGACCACAAACAACGAAGCCGAGTATGAAGCCCTTCTGGCAGGACTGCGCATGACACAAAAGCTAGGCGCCAAGCACCCCGTCGCGCATGTCAACTCTATGCTGGTAGCAGGACAGATCACAGGCAAGTATGAAGCCAAAGACCCGTCAATGATCATGTATCTCCAACGGGCAAAAGAATTGATGAACAACTTCGCAACCTGCACCGTCGTCTACATCAGCCGCACTCAAAACAAACCAGCGGACGCTCTAAGCAAAATGGCATCAACCAGCTTCGGCCATTTAGCAAAAGAGGTCTGAGTGGAAGTCATGAATGAGCCATCCGTTCCACACAAAGAAGTCTGCATCGTTTTAAACAAGTGTTGACAGCTGGATGACACCGATTGTGTCATACCTCACCACAGGCGCACTCCCAGACAAGCGCGTAGAAGCAAAGAAAATACAACAGAAAGCTCTCCAATACCAAATGCAAGAAGGAGTGTTGTACAGAAAGTCTTATCTTGGGTCGCTGTTGAGGTGTGTTGATGCGGACGATGCAGACTACTTAATCCGGGAGATACATGAGGGAATCTGTGGGATCCACGCAGGGCCACGCATGGTAGTAGCAAAGATCATGAATGCGGGATACTATTGGCCAGGCATGCACCTGGACGCCTTAAAGGTCATCCGCCGTTGTGACTCATGCCAACGCCACGCGCCCAACACCTTGCGCCCAAAAAACAATTTGATACCAGTAACCTCCGCCTGGCCATTTCATAAGTGGGCCATCGACATCGTAGGGCCATTTCCAATGACGACCGGAAAAAGAAATACCTGATAGTCGCCATCGATTATTTTACAAAGTGGGTAGAGGCCAAGCCACTTGCAGAAATCACGGAAAAACAGGTGAAAAAATTCATATGGGGATTTATCATCTGCCGTTTCGGCCTACCTTTGACAATCGTCACGGACAATGGTACCCAATTCACAGACAAAGGGTTACTAAAATGGTACAAGCTCTGCACATCCAACCAGTCCTCACTTCGGTTGCACACCCACAAGGCAACGGCCAAGTGGAGTGCGCCAACCGCAGCCTGGTTGAAGGAATTAAGTCAAGACTTGGGACCAAAGGGAAAGCATGGGCAGATGAGTTGCCCAATGTGCTATGGGCAAATCACACACTCACAAAAACCAGCACCGGCGAAACTCCTTTCAGTCTGACATACGGCTTAGAAGCCATGATACCAGCAGAAATGGGCCTTCCCTCCGCCAGAGTCCTCTCCGCAAGGCGCACAAACAATGAGGTAGAACTACGCCTAAACCTGGACCTACTGGAAGAGCGCAGAGGCATGGCGGCTTTAAAAGAAGCAAATTATAAGAAACAACTCGAAAGATATTACAACGCCAAAGTCAAACTCAATGCCTTCCAGGAAGAGGATTTCGTGTTCAGAAACAATGAGGCGAGTGGCGCGGTCCCACAAGGGAAACTCACACCCAACTGGGAAGGGCTATACCGCGTTACGGAGGTCCTAGGGAAGGGGGCATACAAGTTGGTCACGTTGGATGAGAAGGTTCTGCCGCGCACTTGGAATGCGGCCCAACTAAGAAAATGCTATATGTAATTTATTATATTTCATTGTAACGAAAGCTATTCAGCCAGCAGAATGAGTGAGAACAATTAACCCTTTGTTTTTCAAAGCATATTGAATTATTGTCCCTCATCCTACCACAGCAACCAAACCAACGATACCCCACGTAAAATGCAACTCTAAACTAAGTTGCGTAGTAAAATGCAACCCTAAACTAAGTTGCGTAGTAAAATGCAACTCTAAACTAAGTCGCATAGTAAAATGCAACTCTAAACTAAGTCGCATAGTAAAATGCAGCTCTAAACTAAGTTGCGTAGTAAAATGCAACTCTAAACTAAGTCGCATAGTAAAATGCAGCTCTAAACTAAGTTGCATAGTAAAATTCAACTCTAAACTAAGTCGCATAGTAAAATGCAGCTCTAAACTAAGTCGCATAGTAAAATGCAACTCTAAACTAAGTCACATAATAAAATGCTGCTCTAAACTAAGTTGCGTCGTAAATGCAACTCTAAACTAAAGTTGCATAGTAAAATGCAACTCTAAACTACGTTGTACAGCAAACCGCAACCTAACGCGACAGCTGCCTAACAAATGACAACCTGCCCAAACAGTTTCCATGCAGCTCCGCACCAACAAATTATACGTTGACAACTTAAAGGGCGTTCAAACACACCCTTGTCAACATCACATTCACACACAGCGTTACAAACAGAAATGTATAGCAAAATTAGAAAGGCATACATATAACAGGGAAAGTAAACTGTTTTACAAAAACTTTAAAATTTAAACACACAAACATGAGACTTCAAAAATTGTTTTTAAACACAGGCATGACAAAGTAACAAGCAGCAAGCTATTACTCAGCTTCGTCGGCGGAGGAAGAGTCATCAAAGTCATCATCTTCATCAGACCCAGACAGGTCAAGTTTCTCACTTGCCTCCGGTTGACTCCCTTCCGCCACATCCTCCTTTGGCGTTCACTATCCCCTGTTTCTCGAAGGAATCCTTCAATTCAAGGCATGTAGAGCGCTGTGCATGGCTCACAACAAATACAACCAGCCCTAGCTCGAGGTTATCATACTCAGCAGCCTTCTTGGCAAGCATGGCATCAAGATCTTTGTTGTATAGCACGAACTCTTCAAGCGCCTTGCCGTCTTTGGCATGCTGGTAACCCTCAATAAACCCAGCCTTTCGCCCCACGAGCTTAGCCGCTGCATTCACCCTAGCCACAGCGTTGCGAACCTCATCGCAATTTCTACAATAATGCGTAACCTGCAAACAACACTTACAAATAAAAACAGGGCAAATAAAGCCAAAAACAAAGTGACAAGGGCAGATCAAACCTCAGGAATGCACGTAGTGAACAACCATTCTCGGTCCTCTTGAAGCAAGCGAGCCTCATCCCTAACATCCAACAGCTCACCCTCTAAATCTGCGTTGGCCTGGTCAAGCTTAAGCTTGTCTGTCTCTAGCTCCGTAACTTTCGCCTTCAACTTGGCCAACTCGTCATCCTTGGCCCTTAACATAGCGCGAGTAGAGACCAAAGCATCATTGCACTGACCAAGGAGGCCAGTCAACCGCAAGTTCTCCTTCGCAATATCACTGTAGCAAGACAGTTTTAGAAAAAGTGTGGCCATAGGCCTATTTTGGCGTAGTGTCTTTTTTCTCCGCGATGGCTGTCATGAAATTTTATCCTCACGCCCGTGGTGTTTTGGTTGGGCGGGTGATCATGATGGTCACGGCCATCACAGATCACCCTGTCCACCCTAAACGAACATCATATTAGAAAAAGAGTTTTCTTTTATTATATAGATATAGATGTTTTTGTGTATTAAAACCATCATGACCTATAATTCCTTCTCCGTAACCATATTACGCGAAATAGAGTCTTATGTAACATATATATTTTTTTTGAAAATTGACTTTCATTAAAACAACCACACCCGACGACTATCATCAAGACGGAGATAGACGCCGTAAGCCAAGAAAAAATACAACAATCACATTACATCAAAAAGACACCATCTATTCCAATCCACTACCCCATGTTTAAACCGATTCTTGTACCAAAGAAAACCCAAGGACTTTATATCCACTACCATTTCCACCACTTTAGGATCCTTGCTAGAAAATATCTTATTGTTTCTATCTCTTATGTAACACTAGTGGGAGTGCCCGCGCGTTGCTGCGGGTGCGTTCGTTTATTGCCTCACACTACTAGAAAAATGACATTTTGCTACAAAATTTTCTTACGGAAAAAAATGCGTCACAAATTTTAACAAAGTTGCTACTCATTTGTGACGAAAAAAAATCTTCAATTTTTTTAGCAAATTTGTGACACAATATATCTACAAATTCCTAGGAAATTGCGTAGGAAATGCGTCACAAATTTCCTACACCATGTTTTCGTCACAAATGCGTTGAAAATTGTGTTACAAATGTGTAGTAATTGGTTTGCGACAAGGGTTTTTCTAACATCAAGGTTTCGTTGAAATTGCGTCACAAATCTTGCATTTTCTTGATTTGTGACGCATTTTCAACAAAACCTTGATGTTAGAAAAACCCTCGTCGCAAACCAATTACTACACATTTGTAACACAATTTTCAACGCATTTGTGACAAAAACATGGTGTAGGAAATTTGTGACGCATTTCCTACGCAATTTCCTAGGAATTTGTAGATATATTGTGTCACAAATTTGCTAAAAAAAATATAGATTTTTTTTCGTCACAAATGAGTAGCAAATTTGTTAAGATTTGTGACGCATTTTTTTTTCGTAAGAAAATTTTGTAGCAAAATGTCACTTTTCTAGTAGTGTCATAGTTTTGTTGGAGTTTGTGATGTGTGCGCGCACGTGTCTGTGATGTCTATCCTTGAAGTCTACACAATGGATGAATAAAAGAAGTCAATTTATCTTTCAAATTATGAAATACTTGGAGTTCTATGTCGTGACTAAAGTAGCTTCTAAATTGTTGATAAGCTATAAGGCTATTGAAATTATAAAGAAAATCACATATGTGAAATGATACGGTATCATACGTAATTACATATATAATAGTGTATTACCTTTCACTTTTCAATCTGTGAACATACATGCACATTGTGCATAGTATATAGTAGTTGATCTCGCTTGGAATTATCATCTCTGCTTATATCTGGGAATAACTTTGATGACATCATAGCAACGAAAAGTACAAAATGGTAGCAGAAATCATTATTTGTATCCTCAGTTATGATGCTATGAAGGCTTTAATACTTACATGTAGCATTTTCAAGAGTAAAAATCATTATTTACTTGTTCAATTTTGATGTTGTTAAGGTGAATATATGAATTAAAACAATTAAAAAGACGTGATGCAATCATTCTTTATATTACCCTCAAAGAGAAACCAAAATCTAGCACATGACAACAGTTGGAGATTATTTTCCTGTGGTTATGTGTTTCCTTGTAACTGCTGGAATCAAAGTTGTCATCAAACGCTTTCCTTTCCTCTTTGGCACTTCCAGATTTTGCATCGAACTCATAAACTAATGTTAATTTCTGCATCAAACCAGAAACAAATTTTAAACCCTTTTTATTTGATATCATATAGTTAAAAAATTCAAGAATTTCATACCTATGTAGTTTAAAACTGTAGTTGGAACATGACATTGATCTTTGCTGTTTTACCCATTCCATCTACCGGATTTGAAAATAAATCAAACCCACCAAAAATTAACAACGCAAAATTTTCGTAAGCAAACCAAAAGCAGGTACATATAACTGCTTCAATCGAAATACAAACGATATAATAATGACAATGGGCATTAGATTACCTTTCATGTTGAGACCTAGTGATGACCTGTAGTATCGCCATGGATCCAATCGATTTGATACACAAAAGACCTTAATGAACCTTAACTGGTATTTAAAAGGGATTATTTCAGAGAATAGTAACCAAGTTTTGAAAGTGTTTCAATCAAGTCATTGATAAAAGTATTTGTTCTAATTAACTCACTAAAGTTTAATTTATGTTTTATTCTTGTGTTTTTGACCTGAATAACAAGTAATCTATCCTATGTGGCATTTATCTTTATTTTTTATTTTTAAATTCTAACATAATTAACCACAATAAAAGAAAATATATTGCGTGCAATATATATGTCATTATATATAGCTTTCAGTAACATGAGTATTCATGAAAAAATAAAATTAATATGTCATTATTTCTTGATTAAAGTTGAAATGTTATATATCAATGTATATATTATTTTATGGCTATATAACTTAATGGATTTTGTTATGAACGCAATTAAACGATTAACGCAATTTTATGATAATTTTTAAATTTTTGTGCACAACATTTTAAATTTTGTCAGCCACCTATAAAAAATTCGCAACTTTTAGATTTTTTTTTCGGCAATTTTTTTTTCTAAGTTATATTTATTATTATTATTTTACTAGATTATACCCCGGGAACGTCCCGGGGTTGAAAAATCTAATATGACATATTAATTTTACATATGAAATAGAATGATGCGCTTTACAGTTACATGCATGAAAGCTTCGGGTAGCAGCTAACCTAAAACAATTAAAAATATATCTTCAATGTTAACGCCTAAACTTAAACAATGTATAACTTAAATATTAATATCTAACTTAAAACAATGTATAACTCTAATGCTAACGCATGTTGAAAAAGAATTCATATTTACTTAATTGAACATAATTAGTGACTTGCCTATACATGATTAATAATTTACCTGAACACTTTGTGTTTTTTTTCTGTTTGAACAACCCAACAAAAAATAGTCGTTTTTTTCTCCGTTTTTTATATAGTACTATATTACTCGTTGGAAAGATAATAAAACGCTCGTTAATTTGGTGTAATTTTTTTCTTTAAAAAATCTCGTATATAAAAGATATTAACGTTTAAAAACTATGGGAGAAAACATAAAAGAGAAAAATCTAATTTTGTTTTTAAATTATTTTTTTCCTAAAATATCTCAATGCACATGGGATGACACATGGCACACTCAAGAAGGAGAATGTCTCTTTGAGTGCCATGTCATTAAAATAGCTTTGGTTTATTATATGTATAGATTTTTTTGCAATTTTATAAGCCATGTCAACAATTTTTTTTGAAAAAAGATAATAAATACATGTAGGATGAATGACCTTCTATATAGGTAAAATATCTAAGATTAGAACATAAAAATAACTTGGTGATCTAATTGAAACAAAAAAAATTATGAGTAACCTAATTGAAACACTCCTAAAACTATGTTACTATTTAACAAAGTTATCCCTATTTAAAAAACCTAAATTTAGATTGAATTCACTGATGTCTTATAAATCCTAAAATCATAACCGATGGGAGTAAATTGGAATTTATGATTTTTAGTTAATGATTCGTAGAAATCAATTACAAACGGTTTAAAAAATAATGGCTTTCATAACCGATGGGAGTAAATTGGTATTCATGATTTGTAGTTAATTATTTGTAGAAATCAATTATGATGGGAGTAAATTGGTATTCATGATTTGTAATTCATTATTTGTAGAAATCAATTACAAACGGTTTCAAAAATAATGGCTTAATCTTCCTAGAATGAGTTGCATTAGTGGTATGTACAACTGCAATAAAAGGTTGTATAGTAGGGGCATAAATGGAAGAAACCGGGTAAATATTGGGGGATTAAACTTGTGCCTCTTCACATGCCATCTTAAAATAATGATGAAATTACAATTTTGTCCATCTCTCCTCCTTAATAAGATAACATAGATATATATGTGTGCCAACATTCACATATATAAATAAAGTTTCATCATTAAATGAGAAATTAAATTCAGTCTTGCTAGCATTTATCCTTTTTGCTGATTCTCCAAACAAGTGAACGAGAAAAAAAAGGCAAAATAAAAAAAATATACGCAGAATGAATTATTAGCCCTTCCAATTTAAGCAATCAATAGTTTTTTTTTTTTGAAAGTTAACTTTTATAAACACCACCGCCCCTATGCCTTCAAGAAAAAAAAAAAAAAAAAAAGGGTATGTGGAGGAGACCCTCTGGCCCCTGGTATCCATATTGGATACCGATCATCCCACCCCACAAGGGTTATGATCCCGGCAAAATACCTCAAAGTGTTGCCCACAAGATTCGAACTTGCCTCCTCTCATGCCCAACACTTATCATTGATAGTGGGTACCACTAGGCTATAAGCCCATTGGTTCAAGACAAAGACATAGGAAAAAACGGAACAACTACACCACCTCAAATTTACACCAATTGTCCCATGAAACCGAGACTTTTTTACATCTATTATTAACCCAAAGAAAGCTAAGCGCTTTAATCTCGGCCACGACCTCCATAACTTGAAGCTTTTTGTCTTCAAACACCCGCCTATTTCTTTCACGCCAAATACTCCAAATCGCTATAAATAAAATGCCATGGACTAACTCTTTTTTAACACCTTTTAGCCCCAAATTGTTATGTTGCTGGACAACATCTCTTGTGGAGAAAACAAAAGACATAGGCAGATTACACCATCTTTCAATCGCCAACCAGATGCCGTGCGCAAATATACAACCTGAAAAAATATGATCACCTGTTTCCGGACTGTGATCACAAAACACACACGCTGATGACTGCAGGAAAATGTTACGTCTTCCAAGGGCTTCCACTGTCGCGATCCGATTCATTTCTGCGCGCCACACTAAAATGTTGATCTTATCCGGAACCCACTTTGACCAATCTAGAATAAAATCAGCAGCCTCCTCTGTCGTCCGAAGCCAGTCTTTAGCTTCCTTTACGGAGAACGAACCAGACTTACTACCCAACCAGGACCACTTATCTATAGAATCCAAAGTGTTAACAGTAGCCAGCAAACTTCTCAGGTCTGCAAGTTCCGTCTTCACCACATCGGTCATCGAACCTTCTCTTTGTTTCCAAACACACATACCATCTTTAATCTCCTGCAACCTAACAGCCACAGCTACATGTTTGTTCTTCTCTAATTTAAATAAGTTTGGAAACTTATTCTTCAAAGGCATATCAGCACACCAAAAATCTGACCAAAATTTTGTGTATTCCCCATTCCCAACACTACCCTTAAGCAAATCAAAGAAAGATCGGCCCTGCACCTTTGTACTACTACCATGTTTAACTATATTTTTCCAATTTCCAGCCACCCGATTGTTGACCGGAATCGCCTCCCATTTGCGTTTAGAAAAGTGAATCGCTTGGATAATTTTTTTCCATAAAGCATCGTGTTCCACCTTAAAACGCCAAATCCATTTAAGTAACAGAGCACTATTACTCGAATCTAATTTCTTCAAACCCAGACCTCCTTTTGAACGTGGTTTAGCGACCCTCTCCCAAGCCACCCAATGCAACTTCCTTTCGTTTTCAAAACCGCCCCACAGGAACTTTTTATCCTAGCTTCTAAGTCATTTACCACCTTTATCGGAGCTTTGTAAATGGAAAAGTAATAAATAGGGAGGCTCTCCAAAACCGAACGAATCAACGTGACTCTACCCCAATGGAAAGAACTTTAGCTTTCCACTTAGAAAGACGAGAACGGACAACATTTTTGACCGGCTCCCAATTAATGATACGATTCATGTTGGCCCCTACTCTAACCCCCAAGTATAAGAAAGGAATCGCTCCACTCTTACAGCTCATCTTCAGCGCCACTTCTTTAACCAGATCCGTATTAACCCCACAGCCATAAAGACAAGATTTATAAATATTAATTTTAAGGCCCGGACACAACCGAAATACCCTCAACATCCGAATGATACTCTGAAAATTACTATCCTTCCAACCTCCCATAACCATCACGTCGTCTGCGTATAGAAGATGCGAAACAAGAGGGCCCCCATTCGGAAGAACAATACCTTCATAAGCACCAATATCCACGCTTTTCGGAATAGACTAGACAGAGCCTCCATGACTATCACGAAAAGAAAAGGAGACAAAGGGTCTCCTTGACGAATCCCTTTAGTACATTGAAACTCGAACGTTGGGGAACCATTTACAAGAACCGAGGAACGAGCCGATTTTAAAACCCCCAAGATCCACCTACACCACCTTTCCGGAAAATTCAGCTGTCTCATAAAGTTAATCAGAAAACCCCAATTGATATTATCATACGCCTTTTCAAAATCAATTTTGAAAAGGAACATATTAAAACGAGAAACCCGGGACCAAGCAAGGAGCTCATTAATAATCAAAGGACCGTCTAAAATATATCGTCCACTAATAAAAGCGGACTGAGACTCGGAAATCACCTTATCAATAACCACCCTTATCCTGTTTGCCAATAGCTTCGAAATAACTTTACTAATGACTCCAATCAAATTAATCGGCCTATAATCGCCCAACCCCGTAGGGTCAGCGACTTTTGGAACCAACGAAATAAAAGATGAACTAACCCCCATATTAAAACAGCCGTGCTCCCAGAAATCATCAACCAATTTCACAAAATCATTGGCAAGCAATTGCCAATAATGTTTGACGAATCGGAAATTAAAACCATCCGGGCCTGGGGCTTTGTCATCCCCACACGAAAATACCGCACCCTTGACTTCTTCAAGAGAAAAACGCTCGATTAAGAACGCTGCATCAGAGTCATTCAGCTGCTTCAACTTATATCCAATAATCTTCGGCCGATCCTCCAATTCTTCATAGAACTTGTTCCGAAAAAAACCGAGAACCTGTTTTTTGATCATGTTCGACTTTGTAATCCATTCATTTTGCACCAAAATACCCGGAATATTGTTAGACGCCCTTCTCTGCTTTATAACACCATGAAAGTAACTAGTATTATCGTCCCCCAATTTAGCCCACGTGTTACGAGCCTTTTGTTTTAGATCCATATATTTAAAATTCTCCAACTCAAGAATTCGTTTTTTAGTCTCCTGCCAAACCCAAATTTCCGATTCCTCAAGCTCCCTCTCATTCGCATCTGTCTCCAAATCAGCCAGATCACTGTGCAACAATAATTCCTCTTCATTCTCCTCAAGCTTAATCTTATGCTTCCACTCCAGAATTCTTTGTCTAATAAACCGAAACTTCAACATAAGATTGGTATCCGCTGGATCCACTCCACCAAATTCTTCAACTGCTTTTTTTACTACCATGTCGAAATCCGCCCTATCCAACCATGAATTAAAAAACCGGAAAGGTTTCGGCCCAAAGTTTCTAGACACCGTTTTAAGACTCAACGGGCAATGATCAGAATGAATCCTCGGTAACGCTCTATATTCTGCATCCGGCCACTTACAAAACAAGTTCCAAGAAACCAAGATCCGGTCGATACGACTCATTTTATTACCCGTGAAAAAGGTAAATCTATTACCTTTTAGGCCGAACTCATGAAGATCTACCTCCTCTACAAAGTCCACAAAATCTGCAGCACTATTAGCGTCAAAAACCGAATTACGCCTATCTTCTACAGATTTGACCACATTAAAATCCCCCGCGACAACACAATACCCATCAGCCGCTTCAATTACCGGTTTTAAACTATTCCATAAAATACGTTTATCATTAGGACCTTGAGGCGCATACACATTTACAATCCTCACCGATTCACCACTACCCTTTATCTTACCATCGACCACCAAGAAGCTTCTATCTCTAATCACCCCATCCGACTTAAAAAAAGAAGTATCCCACATAGTAACTAAACCCCCAGAACGGCCAACCGCGTCCACTGACTCAAACTCAAAACCCCCCATACCCCAATAACTTGACATCTTACCTCTTTCTAGATTAGAAAATTGTGTTTCCTGCAATAAAACAAAAGCCGCCTCTTGTTCCTTTCTCATATCTCTAACCCATTTTGGTTTACCTCTAACCCCCAAACCTCTAATATTCAAAGAAATAATATTCATTGGTTACCCCCTTGACAACCTTCTGAATTCACAATATCATGAAGCTGAGCTTTAAAACCCTCCAGATTTTGGACCCCTAAACGAGTCCCAAAATCAATTGTTTCAGATGTTTCATCTTCCAAATTGTCCGAAATATGATTCAAAGAAACCAAAGGACTACTTACCTGCACCGATGAACAACCCATCTCCTCATTGCCCAAGACCAAAGTCTGATCTCTAGCTTCCTCGTTCAACTCTGTTCGTATCGAGCTGCTGTCTTCAGAAGTCACCTTTGGACCATTTAAGTCTGGTGTTTTAAACTCCTCACCATTAGAAGAGATATGGGCCGAATTGGAAGCCAGACTCTTAGGACTATCCGGCAGGCCCAGTAATGCATTAAGCCCAAAAGGGTCCCCCTTCCTGGATCTTTTAGGACTCCTCTTATGGGCCTCTGGGGATTTAGAAAGTTTCCTCATTCTTGTCTTGACTTTAAAACCTTTTTTTTTGAATTTTCCTTCCCTTTTTTTGTTCACAAAAATAAACGGCATTCCATTTGAATTATTATCCTTAGATTGCTGCTGAGATATCGCCTCATTAATTTGATTACCCACTGAATCCGCAGTTTCCAAAACTACCTTATCCGGATTATCCACCGGCGCTACCACCGGTCCCTCAACCTCCGGCCCCTCAACCGTCTCCTCCACGTTAACATTCGTCGTTTGTTCTACCACCTTCTCCAATTGAACTTCTCCCTGAATCTCATCCTCGCACACCATATTTTCATCACCCAACTCCTCATTTACTTGAGAGTTGCCATCTTCTTTTTCTGGATTCTTAGAAGAGCCTACCTCCACTTCCTTCACCTCCTGAATGATACAGTCTGGCACCCAATCACGACGTTCCTCCTCCACCCAAACCCGAATAACTGTATTTTGCCAGCGAATATCAACCGGCTCCTCCACTTTTTTGCCATTTTTCATCAAAACACCTATGCAAGCAAAGGATATATCGGCCTCCTCAATCAAAGAGTCAGCCGGTTTTACCACTCTGCCATACAACGTACCAATCGCATTAAACACCGGTGCCATAGTAAGATTTAACGGGACCCCATAGATCTTCAGCCAAGCCACCCTATCCACTGGAAGCGTTTGTCCCCTCCAGATCTCCATCTTAATGAACCACTGGCCCCACACATCCTTATTTAACAAAAAACTGGAAGCAACCTCATGATCATGGAATTCGAGAAGCACAAAAAGTCCCCCAACATACTTTATCACCACCTCATGCAAACCTACTCCATCTAACAGCTTTCTCAGATTAATCAAATGGGACAACTCTTTAACTTTTGCTACAATCGAAATTTCAAACCACTCCTGGAAGGCATACACGTTAGGTGCCACATCAATCACCTTAGCCTTGTAAGAATCCCCATTAGCCAATAAACTATCCTTAAACCTTGTGTCTACTGGCTTGTATCCTCCTTCCTGGCCCTCCATTCTGTTGATGTTTTCAACCGTCATACCCCTATCCTGTTGAACCTGCTTCTGCCCTACAAACTGACCATCCACAAATTTAGCCACGCTGATGAACAGCTTGTTATCACCGATCTTCACGTTCTTCATTCTTCCTTCGAGTTCATGCACGTCCCTTACGTCCAGAAAGTTCACGAACGCAAATCTCTGGCCAAACTTATTGAGTTTCCGAGCCACATAAATCTTCTCTATCTCCCCATATTCACCCAGAAAATTCTTCAAATCTTCTACCGAACATTTATCCGGAATGTTTGCTACAAAAAACTTGGTTACTGCCCTTTTTGTAATGTTGTTGTTCACCGTCTTCGGATCTCCCTTCTTCCTTATCGGGACCTGTTGCCATGTTTCCGACGACCCCTGGCCGCCAGACCTCATCCTAGAGAGCGTTTCTTTTAAAGTGGTAGAATTTACGCCAAATAAATTTGTCTTTCAAATGACTGCCCTTTTTGGACGCATTTTAGCAATCAATAGTTAAACACTCAATTTTGCTTTAAAAATTCAATTATTTTGAGGCTAAACATTATTATCAACACTTTAAACATGAGAGACTTGATTCCAGTGGCGGATCTAGACCAATATTTCAGGGGTAACGTTACATAATTTTCACGGATAACGTAATACAAAACACGTAAAAAATATCAAAAATACCCTAAAAATACACTACGCCAAAAAAGTTAAGGGGTAACGGACGTTACCCTTGCTCCTTCTTTAGATCCGTCCCTGCTTGATTCACAAGATGTTATATCCACAGCAAGTGGTATGTACATATAGATAATGAGGAACAACATTATAAATAATAGTAATCATTTTAGGGAGAATAACAACCTAACAGAGCCGCAAAGCTCCATTAATCCATTAGAATAATCGGAAATTAAGAAATACCTTGGGAATGGCTCATGTGGATATATACTTCCAGGTATATGTCTTTAGTAAATATATGGTTTCGGGATAACCAGGTCGGGTGTTTCCGCTAATCTCATAGCTGGTCACGTACCCGAATACCCATCTCTAATCTGTTAATATCATGGATCTTTTGATGCTTGAGTGGATCGCCAACAAGACATGATAGAGTACCATAATGTTTTGGGCCAGCACGTTTAAAATGGGCCTTGAGTTTACTTGGAAATGATATCACATGACACATGTCATATTCACATTATGATTTATTACATACCAAATCATTCCTATGGATACGGTGGATTCTCATCTTCTATAACTTGTATTTTATAAACCACTTATCTTCGAATAGCCTCAATGGATAAACGGTATGGATCGTTGAGCGTAACATGTTGGATTTATAATATTGTTGTTCATGCTTAGAAATGTGATTAACGTAGAGATATAACTACAATCAAGGACGAAGCTTAAGAAGGGCCGGTCGTTGCCCCGGATCCCACCATTTTTGGCTCAGTACTATAAATTTCTCCGTTTTTATTCGAAAATTTTGTATGTATGGAGTTTGGCCCCCACCAATTTAATTTGATACTGCGTAAATTGAAAAAAAAAAAAAGAACACACAAATACAAACCACGTATAAGACATGGCAACAAAAATAAATAAATAAATAAAATGCGCAAGTGACACTTAATGATTTGTGTATGATATAAAGAAAGCAATTCACATATAATGCCACGCATGAATTTTATGGGATTAAATTCTGACTTCTCATTTCTTCAAGTTAATATAACTGTTTGATTATGAAAGAATGTTTTCGATTGATTTCTCCTCATACATAAGGGTGGGAGGAGCACTCTTAGAAATAAGTTTATCTTTCACAGTTTTTAACCAATTATACACTGTCACAATCACTTCACTGATTTACTTCACTGAAACACTTTTTTGTAGGCAGCACTCCACTGATTCTTTTATTATATTTCATTTAAATTCAAAAAAAGTAACCGTTGTATAATTTGCAGACGGTAATTAATTTTGTTACCGTTACTAAACATTTAAACCGTTGCAACATTTGAGAATTTGTACCGTTACGGTTTGTTCTATAAAAACCACATAAAACTTCAATACCCAAATCACACTAAAACTGGTTATATTTTAATCATATCGTTAAAATGAACCCGTGGAATGCAAATGAGGAGATCGCGTTAACGAGGGCATACTTGATAGTGAGAGACACATGGGTTCATGAAGTCGATACCCCAACTTCGTTTTGGAATCGGGTGTCGGCGATATTCAATGATTTAACCGGCACAAATGACCGCACCAAGAATTCGCTCGTTAATAGGTGGATTCTTCTCTGGTCCAGGTGTCTTCGTTGGAACATCCTCTATAAAGCCAAGATGGAGAGGCACCCTAATCTTCAAGAAGACATTGCAATCCAATTCACGCGTGGCGACTACTGCCACCAACAAATGAGTAATTTCACCCATTTTGCGCCATGGCGAATGTTGTGAGATTTATTTAATAATTAATGTTTAATGTTGTTTAATGTTTAATGTTGTTTACTTAGGGGTAAAAGATAAAAAAAAGTTCAAAATGTAAACGGTCAAAAAATAAAACACGGTCAAAAATTACGGTCAAAGGTGAAAAAAAAAACGTGGCATATTTTTATTGGTCAAGAAAAGGACCGTTTCTTTGTACCAGCACGGTAACAAGAACCAGAAAACGGTTCACGGGAACCCTACCAGCACAGGTGGCGGCGGTGTTACCGTGCTGGTAATGGGGTACCCGTGCCAATTCTTGTAGCGCCCCGTCCCCGCTAAATCATCTATATATACTATACAAGGGGATATCTCCTGTAATGAGGAGATATATTATGCTAAACAATATACAATATATTCCTAATTTACATTAAATCTATTACACCCTCGCAGTCGAAGCGAAGGGAGGCCGGATGCTGAGACTGGATCTGAAATCAAGGAATAAGACACGTGGCAACCCTTTCGTGAAAATATCTGCAACCTGATGACGAAATGAAACATGCAACACGCGAACATTGCCTTTCTGAACTTGTTCTCGTACAAAGTGGATGTCAAGTTCGATATGCTTGGTACGTTGATGATGAACAGGGTTACCGGAAAGGTAGATAGCACATACATTGTCACAATAGACAAGCGTTGCGCGAGACAACGAATGAGACAACTCTAGAAGAAGATTGCGCAACAAACATATTTCAGCAACAACATTAGCTACACCACGGTATTCAGCTTCAGCACTGGAACGAGAAACAGTGGACTGACGCTTAGAAGACCAAGAAATTAAATTGTCACCTAGATAATTGCAATATCCTGATGTAGAACGACGCGTATCTGGACAGCCTGCCTAATCTGCATTAGTATGCGCGCGCAAGGATGAAGTATCAGTCGGTCCAAGATGTAGGCCGAGCTCTTTGGTACCCTGAATATACCGGATAATACGCTTCAATGAATTCCAATGAGCAACCCGTGGAGCATGCATATGCATGCAAACCTAACTGCATATGAGATGTCAGGGCGAGTGAAGGTGAGATACTGGAGGGCACCTACAAAACTGCGATATGTGGTGGGATCATCATGAAGCGGACCAGTATCAGCACTCAGTTTAGACTGAGTGTCAACAGGTGTAGCTACAGGCTTACAAGAGTCCATGGAAGCGCGATGTATAATATCTGTAGCATAAGCAGACTGAGATAAAAACATGTTGTTGCCAGTACGCGTAACCTGAATGCCCAAGAAATATGAAAGAGAACCCAACTCTTTCATAGAAAATTCCCCTGGAAGACTATGCGTAATACGCTGACGAAGAGCTGTAGAAGAAGTTGTGAGAATGATGTCGTCAACATAAATTAATAAATATGCAATATCACGGCCTTGTCTGTAAACAAATAAAGAATTGTCTAACTTGCTTTGTCGAAATTCCTACAAAACAACAAAGTCAATGAACCGCTGGTACCAGACTCTAGGGGCCTGTTTGAGACCGTACAATGATTTTTTCAATAGACAAACATGATATGGGAATTTTGAGCTACGAAATCCCACGGGCTGATACATATAAACGGTCTCATTCAGGTTACCATGTAAAAAGGCTTTAGTGACATCCAATTGATTAATTTACCAAGAACGTGCCAAAACCAATGATAAAACTAAACGAGTAGTAGCCGGTTTGACAACCGGACTAAAAGTCTCCCCACAGTCAATGCCCTGTTGCTGTCGACGCCCATCACACACAAGGCGAGCCTTATATCATTCCAAAAAGCCATCCGACCTGAATTTATGTTTAAAAAGCCACATACTATGAATAATATTCATGTTCGGGTGACGAGGTACTAACTCCCAAGTCTTGTTCTTAAGAAGTGCACTGAACTCGTCAATCATGGCACGGTTCCACTCGGGAATGGTCAAGGCAACATGTTGAGTACGAGGTATATGGGCGATGGTTGTTGCGGAAAGGTTAAAAAGTTGTTTTGGCTTAACGATTCCGCTCATTGCACGGGTCTGAATTGTGCGTTGCGGCGGTTGGGGGTGGGCTAGCAGTTGACAGTTGTGGTGTGGAAGTCAAAGGTGAGGTGGTGTTCTGTTGGGTCAACTCAGGCTGATGGGTCGATAGAGTCTGCTGAGTGGACTCGGTTTGGTCAGAACTTTGGTGTGGGCCGGTTTAGAGGTCAGGTTGGGACGGGGCTAGTGGGCTGGTTGGGGTTGAAGTTGTTGGGCCGGTGTGGGATTGGGCAGAAGGTATGGATTGGGCCGAGGTGGGTGCTGGTGATAAAGGGCTGGGAATGGGGCGGTTGTGATGTTTATTTTAGCGAGGTGGAGTGGTTCGAAGCCGAAGGTGATTGTCCTCATACACAAATCATCTATATATACTATACAAGGGGATATCTCCTATAATGAGGAGAATAGGTTAGGATCGATTTTGGTGATTGATACCATGAAAAAATGTTTTCGATTGATTTCTCCTCATATACAAATCATCTATATATACTATACAAGGGGATATCTCCTATAATGAGGAGATATATTATGCTAAACAATATACAATATATTCCTAATTTACATTAAGTCTATTAGATTACGCTAAAATCATTAGTAGGTGGTTGTGGCGTAATTTGTTGCCCGTCTACCTGCCATCCTACTAAAATTGCCTTTTTATCTAGCGATATGAAGATTTATATATAAAAAAAATCAACAATTAAGCAAATGCATACTTGTCGACGTTGGTTGATTTGTTTTCAGAAATGATGCTACGTCTCAAACTATGTCCCTTCCAAGTAATTTCACAAATAGGGTTGTCTCCAATTCTAATGGGGAAAGAAGTGAGTGTTATAAGTGTTGTAAGAACTTTTCAGATTATGTAATAGAATGTCAGTACGAGATCCAGAAGTTGCAATGGCGAAAGAAGTGACCACCGCCAATGCAAATGGTGAAAAGCTACGTTCTGTAAAGTTTCCCTCTTACATACGATTAGTTAAGAATTAAAACAAGTTTATTTTCTCTTTTTTTTGAAGGCGAATTTTCCATGTTATGGCAGTGATCATTACAACCCCCCAGAAGGGGAGTCCCCTAGCCACTCTTCAATGGTCAGACTATGTTGTCTTAACCGGGCCCACGCTGACACGAGAGTGGCCGGCCCACAAGCGAGTCGATGCTGCGCATAAGGGGCATTAAGGCTTCCACCCGGAAAATTTTCCGCCAACTGCCACTTGACAGATGTTGCACCCTCCACAAAAATGCACGGTAGTAGAAAATCGGGTGCTATCAGAATCGAACCTGGCACCTGCAAGCAGGCTAGTTTCGACCATCACTTAGCAAATGTCCCTCATATATTACCTGTGGGGATCGAACCGTAGATATCCCAAAGGAATCTTTGGTCGCCAACCACTAGACCACATATTTTCTCTGAACGGCAAAAAAAAAAAAAACAATGACAAAAGTTAATGCACAAAAATTTAATATTTTTAACCTTAAAATGGCGCAGGAGTTTAGTTTCTGTTTTTGTTGATGTAAAATTTTGTTTTGGGTGCTGTTAATGGCCGAGGTAACTTCTGGCTAAATACGCTTGGGTGTATGTTGTGGTGGTTTTTAGTTGTGAAATAATATTCCGTTTGATCGTTCAAAAAAAACATATTTACAAAGAAATTTATTTTTTCACCTAACAAACAAATGAAGACAAAGTTATGAATTTAATTTTGTCAGCCAACCAATTTAATTTTCTCACCGGCCTGCTTTTGATCTTGTATCTTAGATATCTTCATACTTGGGACCATTTTAAACGCTTAATCATCCACAAAGCTTAACGTTCACAGACGAGGTTTCACACACTTTTGCATAAATCACTACAAGGAATGGTGCTTTAACTTTTTAGAAATCAGCAAGTCTGGTGATGAAAAATTTTAGTTTCTGATAGTTGATGTGACTGAGGCAGAAATCGCCATTATCAAAGGCAACATGGATAAAGAAGACACATATCGAATTAGTAATGACTAATGTACATTTTTTTTTAAATCAAAATCGCCACTAGCAATGACAACTTGTAACCTCAAACCGATGCCTTATCATTGTGACCCCGTACCTTCTCTAATTTTAGCTCTTACAAGTCTACAAGACCTACACGTCTCCCCGTCGCCACTAGCAATGTCAATAATTTTAGTTTTGTAAGGGGCACTAGTTATGCAAAAAAACTCGTTTATATTTATTCCGACACATTTTTGATCAAAATCAATGATACATGGTACTCCCAATGCAAAGTAGTCCTAAATTATCGTGGATTTATTACACATATATGAACAAGTAGTATAGAATTAAGGAGGTGGTATTGTCCCATTGTCTGATGGTGGAGATGGTTTAATAGGAGGTATAGGTCCGGCCTTGAACCACATCAGCATCTTTCAAAACATGGTTAGGAGCCTGAGCCGGTGGCTTCAAGACAGATGTCATGATCGAGCGAGAATAATTGGCCAGCTGCCGTTGTAGTCATATATCGTGGTGTTTTGATCAGCTGGTAGCCCCAGACAACGGTTCCCTAAATTTCATAAAAAAAAAGAAATTATAATTAACAATTACATACAAAGTAAATATCAAGAAATCTGTAAATAGTTTTACCCATGAGCTAAAGAGAGAACAATATATATGATTCTCAAGTAATCATACAAACTAGCACGTTAAGTTTTGTACAGGAAATGTAAATAAAAAAAAACTGTTTAAGTTGTTATAAAAGTATATCGAGTTCAACATGAGAACTAATGATTTTTACCTCAAAAGTCATAGTGTAACAAGATAAATATACTACTTAATTATGTATTTGGAAGTAGCAGCTGGATAAGATTTAATAAGTCTATGTTACAAACATTTAACATTATCACACAATATCATACGTTTATATTGTTGTTGGACAGATTGGTGGTTTAAGTTAAGGTTATTGGGCTCAGAATGAAGTTGTGAATAGAATGTGCTTATGCTAGTGAGGCCTTGTAGGCATGGGTATACAAAGTGTAGAGAGCTTCCTGAAAGCTCAGTTGATCAGATTTTTTCTTTTCATTTGTGTATTTCTCTCTTTCTCTCTCTCTCTCGTCTAGGGTCTCGTCTAGGGTTTCATCCCTATGTATTAGGGTTTTCATCTCTGTCTTTGATTCCTGTTTTGGTATGTAAGTCTTGTATTTCTTTTCTATTATCAACAACTGATCTTATAATCAGTTGTTGAAGACTTTGTATTAATAAAGGATCTCAACAGTTATTTGTCGCTGAAGTGGCAAAATGGATCCCCGGGTGCAGGGTCCAAAGGGCAGAGCCCCTGTCTGGGGTCGAGCCGAGGGACTAAATTTGGCAATTTGAAACCTTGTAAGTAACTGCCTAAAAGGCAATTAATGGGCCATAAGTCAATGGATGAATTCATAATCTTGGTCAATTTTCTCTCTGGTTCTTCTCTCAAACATAATCATACAGAAAAATTTCAATCTTTAATTATATCCGATTGAATATTTCGATTGAACTGTCGAATTGATTCAATCTGAAAGCGATTACGTGCCTTCAGATATTTCATTTATCCGGTTGTTTTGTTCGTTATTACTGCCCACCCCAACATAAAATAGGAGCACAATTATACTTGTGGGTGAGCATGGTGGTTCTCATGTGTTGATCGATCTAGAAAGCCCATTGGTCTTTTAATACTCAAGAAACACTATTCTTTTATTTTATATGAGCATGGTCATGCATAATTGTGGGCATGATCACGCTTGTAAAAAGTTAGATCTAGGGTTTAGCTTGGTGGACAAAAACCAAGCATGATCATGCTTATTCACAAGCATGATTGCGCTTAGGAATGAGCATGGTTGTTCTTAGGTGTGGCATGATTGTGCTTGCCTTTAACATTTAACATTAAACAACAACCTCTTGAAATGAGCATGGTTGATTTCTCTCAATTCTTCATAAATCACCACCAAACCTAAAAATTCACAAATAATACCTGATTAGTGTTGAACCTCTTGATATTTCCAATAAACATGCATCAAATACAAGTAAATTTGTGTGATAGATATGTGTAATTTTAAGCACATCAAATAACAATTTCCTCCTTAATCACAAATGGGTCATCATTCTTGAATCTTCACCCAGGCTACTTGTTGATATTATCAATGATGATTACCAGCTCATCTTCATCACTTCTATTAAAAAGGAAAGGATTTTTTTATTAAATAATTTATGGGATCCAGATCTTCATTTCCTAAAGATTAAGGGCCAAGACATATTTTGTCCTCATCATTGCTAGCCCATTTTGTCCTATGTTTTCCTAATTTGAACTTTTATAATATCTATAAATGGTTCCTTTTCATTGTATATTAATTAAGAAAATGAATATTAATACAATTAATTGCCCTATGGTTTCCATTTGCTAACATGGTATCAAAGCGGTGTTAAGTGATCCTAGGATCAACAACACGATTCTACTAATCCACTAACAGGTTACCTTTCAAAACCTACTTACTAAGTTGCCATGTCGGACGACGGTAACTCAATCAGTAACGCTTCAAGAAATAACAAATCTCATTAAGAATGGCCTTAATCTCCAGCCCAAAACCATAAACAAAATTTGTCAGATGGCCTTAAATTAGTCTTAGTCTCAACATCCAAAATTATGCTTTGTGGGCTTGGATGATTAAGGTGGTAATAGGAAAAAATTAAAAACCCTGCTAAGTCACTTATCCATAAATCGCCCCATAAACACATATGAAAAGTATGAGCAGTGGGAATACGAAGACTTGATTATTTGTTTGTTGATCATACAAAACATAGATCCTGCTCTTGCTAGTAATTTAGCCTAGTTTCCCACAACAAAACGCTATGCGATGCTTTGGTGATCACATATAGCAATGGCAAGGAAAACTTAAGATTTATTGATCGTGATTCAAGGAATTTGGGGTATGGATCGTGATGCAAGGAATCTGGGAAAGGTAGAAAGAAGAGACCCAAATGTGATGATATGTGCTATTGTTGTTCCAACTTACAAAAAATCAGAGCCGAACAAAAGCTATTTGAGTTTCTAAATGTCTTGCATTGCAAATACGACCCCATCAAAAAAGAAATCTTGGAATGGGATCCCATGCCCTAACCTGAAGTTGCCTATGGCTAGTAGTAAAAGGAAACAACACACTAAAATATTCTTGGGGGAAGTGTCGGGTCACATATCCCCACCGCATGGTGTGGCCACCGGACTATTGCTACTCGACCAAGAAAGACCATGGATTCAGGGTAATCACGAAAGGGACAAAGGTGGTCAGACTCTGGACAGCCAACAAGGTCACTATTCCAGGTAAATAAGTCAAAACTGAAGTGTAGCCATTGTGTAAGGTTGAAGCATATGAAAGAGTAGTGCTTCAAACTCGTATGGTTTCCTAACTTGTGGACCTACGGACATAATAAGGGGAAAGATGGGGAGGCATCAGCCATTGTGGGTAACTTGGATGTTACCAGTATTGTGGCAGCCACTAAAAACCACAGTAGGTGAAAAAGGCTATGGTTGCATAGTGACGACAAGTACAAAGGAGGCTACGAACGAAACAGGTAAAGGGTTTGAGAAGTTTTTCTCAAGCCCCCCATTCTCCTTCAATTTTAAATCCTAATACGTTTGCCCAAAAAATTCTTAATTTATTGGAAAACCCTCAAAAATCTAAGGTGCCATAAATGAAGCTTCAACTTCCAGATTTGTTAAATAAGAGTTCCAAATTTCCAATAAGTTTCATAAAAATAAAAAGGGAAATAAAAAAGATGCTAGTATTGGGAAAGCCAATGTGAAAACGTTGGGAAACTAATGAATCATGGATTTTTGTTTTTGGGGGCCACTAATACTATGACATCTAAGCCTTCAGATATATGTATGTATGTGTGTGTGTATATATATATATATATATATATATATATAGGCAAAGGGTAAAATGAGAACATGGTTGAGTTGGAAGAAACTAAGGAACCCACTTTATAACCACACACTTAATTAAATAAAAAAGAATGTGTGGTTATAAATTTAAGGATAATGAAATATTGAATGGAATATTCCTTTACTTATAAAGTCTACATTGGTGTGTTGTACTTTTTACACTAGTCTAAAACCATCACAAAATTTTGTTTTCATTTTTTTTACGGAGAAGTTATCCGTTTTTACATCAATCCGTAATTTTGTTTTTTAAATTCACATTTTACGTCGGAGTTCTCAAGTTCTTCCAACTCAGGCTTGTTTTCAATTGCACCTAATCCTATATATATAGTGGAGAGTTCAAATGAAAAGAAAATATTTGTAAGAAGAAAAAGAACAAATTCTAACCAATAGGAAGCTTTCATTTAATAATTGTATTGAATGTTAAATTGCTTATTATTTTTTTAACCCCCTTTAAAACTAGTTAAATAAATGAAACCATAATTAATTTTGAAAATTTATTTTTCCAAGTCAAACATCATTTAAAAGTGAACGATAATTTCGAACTGCGAACAGAGGAATTGTTCAATTGGAAGGAGGGGAACCATTAGAATCTCACCCACATAGGAGTTATCAAATTATCTTTATGTCTGATCCTCATCGCATAAATTTTTATCAATCAGTCATGTTAAATGAATCGAACTGTATTGTTCTGATGCATCAAACATTCTATATCTTATAGGACATCAGGATGGGAATGACTATTGGGTATCACATTAAAGGCTAAGGATTTTACTATGTAGATGAAGTAATTCAATAAGGTACTGTGATGTTGGCACATGGAACTACTGATAGAGAAACTTGGTTATGGAGCAGAAATTGGTACACTCGTCCTTTGGTTATTTATATCTTTCATTTCCTACGTTATTTCCATCTAGTGATTCCTTAAGGTGTGAGACTTGTGTTTTAGCTAAAAGCCATAGACATACCATTAAACCAAATAATACTAGAGCTGACTAACCTTTTTCATTATTTCATTCGGATGTGTGGCAACCAACATACATTACTATGGGGCGGAACTTTAGGTATTTAGTACTCTTTATTGATGATTGTACCCGCATGACATGGATTTAGTTTTTGAAACATCATATTTGAAGTTTATGATAAATTGACCATGTTTTATACTATAATTGAAAGTCAATAAAAAAGAAAATATCCAAGTCCATCGACGCGACAATGGAGGGGAATTTATCACACCTCCATGAAATAGTTCTGCCAAACAAAAGGTATAATTCACCAAACCTCTTGTTCTCATACTCTCGAACAAAATG
>JAUTDX010004797.1:0-27819 GCA_030844895.1 Ambrosia x helenae | reverse complement strand
TCTCTCTCTCTCTCATGTCTTATGGCACATGCACTTCCTAGTAATTTTTAAATGTTAATAACTTTTATATACGAATTTTTTAAGAAATCATCCCAAATTAACGAGCGTTTTATTATCTTTCCAATGAGTAACATAGAGCTATACAAAAAACGAAAAAAAAAACCCGACTTTTTTTGTGTGTTTTTTTGTTCATGCAGAAAAAAATACAATGTGTTCAGGTAATGTAATAATCATGTATAGGCAAGTCACTAATCATGTTAAGATAGTATAAATGTTTTTGAACCTACTATCACACATATAGAACCCGCTGACTACACACACATACATACACTATATTTACAGATGTAGTTAGTTTGGTAAAAAAAAAGAATTTTATTTTGTATTTTGATTGGTGTTGCTAGGAACATTGATTATAAAGGTTGCTAAGCCAGTTAAAAGCAAATTGGATTTTAATAATCCTACCTTTCTCTTTTTGGCCCACATAATCCCACCTGAGTTTTTTTTCCCTCAACTAGTCCCACCTTTTAGACATTTTGCTATAAATGGACCCCTCGTTAACTCACACTAATGTCGTTAGTTGAAACTCACAATTCTAGGCAATTTATTCACGGGATTTGAAAGAGGGAATCGAGACGATGATATTGGTATATTTTATTGCAAATATAACCATGGTCGTAAGTTGTATGTTGATGTTCTCCTCGAAGAGATGACCGGAACCGACGATTAAACCATCAAACCATGCTCAGTTCTGCATTTGAAAATACTAATATCATCATCTCGATTACCTTTTTCAAACCTGGTGAATAATCGCCTAGAATTGTGAGTTTCAGTTAACGGCGTTAGTGTGAGTTAACGGGGGCTCATTGAGAGCAAAATGTCTGAAAGGTGGTACTGGTGGAGGGAAAAAACTCAGGTGAGACTAATTATCGGCCAAAAAGTGAAAGGTTGGATTATTAAAATCCAATTTGCCTCGGTTAAATGTAGCCTATGATTCTTAGACAGCAGGAAAATATCAAGCTATTAAGTGATAATTAATCATCCCACCAGACTCTCGCCACCCCATTTTGTAAGATCCCTTAACTCTTTCACCTTATAGATTCAGATGCTTTGGTTATGACGTTATAGTTTTTTTTTTTATTCTATGTTAACCCTATCACACTTATGTATGTAAATTATAACGTCATAGAACAAAAGAGGAAACCCAGTTAACTGTGATGTTTGATCGATGTGTTTATATCCTCATTTAACCTCTATCACCCCTCTCATTCCTCAATCAAAATCTCTAAGCCGAAAAACATAGAAGCACCGACCGAAAGGTGGCTTAAAGTTAATGAACTGAAAGGGTGTTAAGTGTAAAATTTTGAAAGAGAAGGAAGTGAATTGCACTTGTTATTAAGTGGAATGTTTCAATTCATAGCTTTTATTTTTCATACATTTAGATACGCTTTGCAAACAGTTTGAATGTTTCAAGTTTACAACTTTATTTGCTAGTTACACAAATATTATTAAGGGTTGTTCTCAATATGACAAAGCTGGGAGAAAACCAAATGCTTTGCTCAACGTGATAATTCCTGGGACACGTTTCTCATTGTTGTCGACACTTTGGATCTGTGAGAATGCATGCTAGTGCTACATTATAAACACGCATAATTTCCTTTTCAAGCGACCTCCCTGTTGGATATGGGAGTCGTCTGTTCCAGTATATTTTCCAACATTGTACTATTACTCGTTGAATAGTTTAGGGATGATAGCAGTCTCCAGGATGCTTTCCTCCAATTATCTCAAGTGCCACCACCCCAAAGCTATACACGTCACATTTTTCGGTCACAATCATGTTATACGCAAGTTCTACATCATTTGTAAACACAAAAGGTCCATTAGAAAATTTTCTACTTCTAATCAACATTATATAAGTGGAAGATTATGTATAAATACCTGGAGCAATGTATCCCAAAGTTCCTACGATTACCGTTTTGTTGGAGGAATCAGGTCAATCAATCTGGCTGCTCCAAAGTCAGCAACAAATCCTTCCATTTTTGAGTTTAAGAGAATGTTGTTGCTTGATATGTCTCTATGAACGATAGGCGGGCTGCAATCATGATGCATGTATGCCAAAGCATGGGCTACATCTTTGATAATGTTCCCCTCTTGACCCAGTCCAGTTCAACAGCTAATTCACTATGACTCAATGCGCAAAACAAGCTCCCCCTTTCCATGTATTTCATATACAAGAAGTTGCAATTGTTATGCAAACAAAAACCATAGAGTTTGACGATGTTTTTGTGCCTTAGGTTGGTCAACACTTGGACTTCATTCTTGAAACTCTTGTCGAATGCTGTTGGTTTGCTTCAAAACGATGGAGTTTTTTCAAAGCAAATGTTTTACCATCAGGTAGTTTTGCTTCATAAACACTACCATAGCCACCGGTTCCAATGCAATATTTGAGGTCAAAGTCCTCTGTAGCAGTGATGAAGTCTTCATATGCAATCGTTCCATCATAATTCAATATCGAGCACACATTTCCATGTTTTTTTCTTTTCTGGATGGATCTTCTTTTTTGTGGCATTGTGATTCTTGTACCACACATAAACAAAAAGCAAAAAGCAAAGTCCCAAGATGATGGGAAGAATAATGGTCAAATGGTGTAGTAAATTGTTTCTTGGAATGTGTTTATTGCAGGTTGATTTTCCATTTAAAGCATTGCATGACAAACCAGTTTCATTATTCTGGCCTGAAGAAGGACTGAGGGTGATTGGAGTCAGATTATGATTCAAAGACAGATCTAAGATCTCCAACTTGGGAATATCTGAAAAAGTAAGACTTTTTCCAACAAAATTATTACTTCTGAGATCCAAGTAGTTTAAGTAATTGCAAACAACAAGACTTGTGATTGGTCCAGTCATCTGATTCATAGAGAGGTTTAGATACTGTAGATTACATGGACCTTGAAAAGACAAATTACCAGACAACTGGTTTGATGAAGCATCAAGGTAAGAAAGTCTTGACAGATTTCCATGAATCTGACCCACAAGTTTATTATGATTAAGGTCGAGTTGTGTTAAGTTGATCAAATTTGCTAAATCTAGAGGTATGGGACCATTTATGGAATTCATGCCAAGGTTTAAATAACTCAGCATGCCTAGGTTACTAAAATTTGAGGGAATTGGACCTTCTAAATTGTTGTCACCCAGATTCAATATATCTAGGTTTTGCAAATTACCAATTTCCTTTGGGATGGATCCATTCAGATGATTTGTGCTCAAGTCTAGGTATGTGAGATTGACAATGGAACCATAAGATGGAGGGATTGGACCCGTAAGTTTGTTATGAGAAAGATAAAGGTATTCTAAATTGGTAAGATTGGCAAGTGACGCAGGTAAGTTACCACTTAAATTGTTATAAAAAGATAAAGGGATTGTAAATTGGAAAGTTTTGCAAGTGACGCACGCAATTTACCACTGAAATTGTTATAAGAAAGAATGAGGTCTTGTAAAACGGGTGAGATTGGTGAGGGAAACAGGTAACTCACCTCTGAAACTGTTTCCAGCAAGAGAAAGGGATTCCAAATGGATGAGATTGGTGAGCAAAGCAGGAAACTCACCACTGAAACTGTTATAACCAAATGGAGGTATTTCAAACGGATGAGATTGGTGAAAGAGTCAGGTAACTCACCACTGAAACTGTTATAATCAAGATAGAGGTATTTCAAACGGATGAGATTGGTGAAAGAGTCAGGTAACTCACCACTGAAACTGTTACCAGAAAGATCAAGGAATTCTAGTTCGGTGAGATTGGTGAAAACGACAGGTAACTTACCACTAAAATTATAAAAAAAAGATCAAGTTGTTCTAAATGGGTGAGATTGGTGAGTGAAACTGGTAACTCACCTGTGAGTTTATTCCAAGAAAGTGAAAGTTTAGTGAGATTTGACAGCAAACCAATCTGCTCTGGATGCTTCCTTCAAGACCACAGAATTCCAAAGAAAGGCTAACAAGGTTTTGGAAATGAAGAGAAGTCAAGGCTTCCTAGATCAGGTCGTTCCCCAAGGTAACGATCTCGTAAGTTTATTTCAATGACACTTCCCGCTTTATTGCAACGGATACCAGACCAATTACAATGATGGCCTGAAGCATTTGCGTATGGCAGCCAACTAGTTGCAACCAAAGCTTTTGCCTCTAATGATTTGTTGAAATCAGTGGCTGCAGTGGTCTGTGATAACATGCAAATTAAGAGAATCATAAAAGAAGATGATGACTAACAGTATTAGTAAGCCACATCATAATATTTTATATATATATTTTATTTTCCAACAAACTGAATGAGTGTGTGGTTGAATGAGTGTGTGGTTTTATAGATATATATATGTATTGTTCATTTCCCATGCCGTGTTAACTGTTGATTTGGCAGTCAACGTCAATTTAGTAATAAAGATGTCCTTTTTATTTGTATTCAAAGAAAGAATTACATACTTGGAAAATTTTTTTTTTTTAAAAATCTCTATTTGATTTCATCTATGTTTTTATTTACTTTTTCTTTTTGTTATTTAACTAGATGATTGTCGTAGCTGCCAGTTGAGGCGGCGACGATGCTTAAGTTGTTTATAGCAGGTGGCGGCACGTCATGTGATGCGTTAACCGTATGAAAATGTACAATAACTCAAGTTTACACAATCGAATGAAAACATTTTATATTGAGCCGACTCATTTGTATCCGAACACAGTTTACGTAAAAAACGTACGTAACTCGAAGTTTTACTGTCGAACTAAAATGTTTTATATTTGATCCAAGCCGTTTCCAAACAAAATTTACGTCAGAATCGTAGACCAACTGATATCATAAGTAAAAATAAGAATGGAAAAGTTTTATATTTAACCAGAGTCGTTTCAGAAAAATAACCTTATGTCGAAACGTGAAATTTATATTGTTTACGTTGAAGCATAAATTTATACCATCATGTACAGCAAAACGTGGACCAGTAAAAAAACATACATAAAAATAAATTTACGTCGAAAAGTGTTTTATAACCTGAACTATTAACGTATTGGAATCTAACACCCAATTGACTGACGTCGTTAGTGGGTTGCTGACGTGGCATGCTGATGTGTCAAGCCACGTCAGCAACCGGTGCCATGTCAGCATGCCACATCAGCAACGGGTGCCACGTCAGCAACCCACTAACGGCGTTAATTGGGTGTTGGATTCCAATAAGTTAATAGTTCAGGTTATATGTAGCCATTTTTTTAGTTGAAGGTGCCAATGGCCAGTTTCAAATATTTTAGGTTATTAGAATCCAATTCCCCTTATTAATAATAATAATAATAATAATAATAATAATAATAATAATAATAACAATAATAATAATAACAGTAACAATAATAAGAATAATATTGCGCCGACGGATGTAAATTAATATACAGAGGAATATCTCTATCTTATTTCATCTATGTTTCTATTTAGTTTTTTTTTTTTGATTATTTAATTTTTAAATTATGTTACTAGATTATACCGTGGAAGCGTCTCGGGGTTAAGAAATCTAATATGACACATCAATTTTACATATGAAATAGATTGATGCGTTTGACAGTTACATGCAAGAAAGGCTCAGGTAACTTTTTTCTTTAAAAAATCTCGTAGATAAATATATTAATGTTTAAAAGTTAAGGAGGAAACATGAGAGAGAAAAATCCAATTTTGTTTTTAAACTTTTTTTTCCCTAGAATTACTTAATGCTACATGGCATCCTACATGGCACTCTCAAATGAGAGAATGGCTATATGGGTTTCATTCGGGTGTCATGCAAGATTTAGCCTTTTGAAATACTAGTCAGGTGCCCACGCGTTGCGGCGGGAAACAACATTTAGTTAATAAGAAATGTATTATAATATAGTATAGATGATTTCGGTTCATTTTTGTTTGTTTCGTTTCAGTTATTACTTAACCATAACATATCATTTTTAAATTTAAAAAAAAAAACTATAGCAAAACTATACTCAAATTAAAGAGAAAAAAATGTTCGTTTATACGCTGTAATAATATTAGAAAAAATATTAACGTTAAAAAATTATGGACATTTAAAAATCGTGGGGATAGTTGGTTAAAATAAGGGTGAAAAGTTTTATTGTTATTTAAATAAAAAAAGTTGAGGGGAAAATGTGTAAGTATTGTATAAAAGACATATTTGCCATCGAAAAGTAGTTAACATATACATTGTGTGTTGTACTCTAAGGAATTATGCTTGTAAAACTTAAATTTTAAGAGGTTTTTTGTGAAATGTATTATAAGATAGAGATATATAGATATAGATGCAATATAATTTACAAAAGTTTTCTATTTATTTAATATATACTCAATACAAAAAAAACAATTTATTTGTTGTTTAATGAAGGCTCAATCTATTACTACCCTCTGCTTTCTATTTTCACCCCTTTCAAGCGCATCGCTATGGCCACAGCGAGTCGCTTAGGTCTCATCAAAGTATGAGGTTACATGAAAGTCTGAAAAAACAAACCCTAAGCGCCTTGCTATTGCCATAGCCGGACGCTTTGTGTCGGGGTGGATGAACCTGGACATCTGGGTGGGTGGGGTATTCGGATTTGTGTTGGGGAGAGTTTTGGTCTGGGTTTTTTTTTTTTTGAAATGTTTTTTTTAAGTTTTTTTTATTTAATTATTGTAAAAAATTTAAATTTAAAAATAAAGTAATAACCCTGATCAAACTATCATTAATAACCTTAGAAGTGTTTTTTTTATGGTTTTTATTTAATTATTGTAATATTATTTTTTTTAAAAACAAAGGAATAACCCTAATCAAACTATCATTAACAAAAATGAAAATTTTACCTTTCTAGATTCTACCCTAAAAGGTTTGAGGGCAGAGATAATTCAACAATCGTCGACGATATTATACAGTTTTTCCTTTGAAACTAGATACGACAACGTTGAGGATTAAGAATGTTCCGATTAAATATAAGTCATCAACACCGTTAAGCCTAAGAAACAAAAAATGCGTAAATAATCGTTAGGTGAGGTGAATTATTATCATTGATTACATCTTTGACCTAAAGTACTAATGTGACCGGTCCTTGATCTCTTCCCAAAGTGCTAATGAAGACTTTGATCTGTAGTAAAGTAATGAAGACGTTGATCTGCAATATTTGAAAATTATCATTTCTTGACATGCTGGTAACAGAGAGGAACACTTTCTTCTTTTGTTCTTCAATCTTTGTTACATGTTAATGTTGTTCTAGTTTTTTTTTCAAATTTTGGAAAGGTTTGAGAGAGAATGTGGTTGTTCTCGAATCTCAGTTAGTTTGAAAAGTTATTAAAATGTGAAGACCTTGATCTTCGAATGCGGTATGCGCGTTAAATTTCATTAAATAAACGAAAATGGCAAATTGGACAAACTATGTAGAGGCGTATGTTTCTACGGGAGGTGAGTTGGCAATCAAGGGATCCGTTTGGAGTCTAAAGCTTCGCGTGTCATCTTTGTCGAACTTATGACTTGGTTGCAACATTCGTCTCCCGGCTATATCACTCCTGTTAAGAGACCGCAAGGACAAACGTAACCTTAAAGGTGTGTGACCCGAAAACCACTTGTGCACCCGTAGGGAATTAACCTTCACCAGAGATAAAACACTTTTTAGTAAACTTTTTAATTAAAAGTAACAATACTCATAGCAAAGGAGAAACGTAATCGTAAAGATGTGTGACCCGAATACCACTGGTGCACCCGTAGGAATTAACTTTCACCAAGATTAAAACACTTTAATTAAAAAATAACAATATTGTTAGCAAAAGAGAAACGTAATCTTAAAGGTGTGTAACCCGAAGACCACTGGTGTACCCGAAGACCACGGGTAAGTTTTCGTAAGTTTTTATATAATTAATTTATAAGTTAAGTTTTTTCGTGACTTTTTAAATAACAATTGATAAAATACATATTTATTAATTTCTTAAAAACAAGAGTGACTGAAATATATACCTTCAGGGAACCTTCTCCTTTTTTTCTTCGATCTTTTTATAACAATGACATAGCCATTTTCCATCCCGTATCTTCTACCCAGTCGATCAACTCCTCGCGTGAAGAAAATGTTTGGTCAGTCTCAACGAAAATTTAATCGGGTAAGAGCCTTCCTCCTGATATTCTACCGGCTTCTCCTCACCACCTCCGTCTCCATGGTGTGTATAGTCTTGTTCTACAAATGTGTCATCACCACCGTAAGCGTAGTAAGGATAACCGTAGTCGGGTTGACGGGGAGAGTCTTGAAATTCATATGGGTCCTCCAATGGTGTATCCAAGTCCAGTTGCACCGTATTGTCACGGTTACGAATGCTAGACTGGCCCTCCTCGACATTATCTGGTTTAGACTCGTCGTGATTCATCATCGAAAATGAAGTCGTAATACAACATCTTGCATATTGTGGATAAAATTTTTATATATTGGGTAGGATGTAAATTTTTAATTGTAAAACAAAAACGAACGATATAATATCGAATGAATTTTTAAGCAAATTCTGATGGGGTATAGCGCCTCGCTATGGCCATAGCGAGGCGCTTAGAGTAACCTTTTAGGGCATCATATGACTTTACGTCCAATCGTACTTCAAAGCGTCTCTCCTAATTAAACCCCCCATGACTTCTATTTTCACTCCCTCAAAGCGCCTCGCTATGCATAGCGAGGCGCTTAGGGTAATTGTTTCATGACATCATCAGACTTTACGTCCAATCGTATTGCAAAGCGTCTCGCTTTCATAAAAAATTACCCTAAGCGCCTCGCTATGACCATAACAAGACGCTTTGAGGAAGAGAAAATAGAAGTCATGGAGGGTTTAATTAGGACTGGGTCCTTAAGGAAAAATAAATGTTTTTAAAGTTGGTTTGCAATCTGATATGACATACTGATGATGACTCTAGCCGTATTAATTACGTTTGGAAGTTAACAGTAGAGATGAACCTTAGTCAACAATTAAGATGTCTTTTTTCCACAATTCTAAGTTCTAACCCATCTCAAGGGTTCGGCCCTATTTTTCTCAGAAGTTGCTCTCCACATGGTGGTCCTACCACTCCAACTTCGTATAATAAAAAATAAGCCACTCATTTTATACCATAACCTCTTGGTCTAGTGGTATGGTGTCCCCCCTTATAAATGTGAGGTTGTAGGTTCAAATCCTTGCAAATGCAAGATTAGGTGGAAATGAGATGGTATAAAATTTGCCGTTCAAAAAAAAAAAAAGAAAGAAAGAAAGCCACTCATTTTATGGCCCTACTCAAGTTAACCAATAAGCTAATATAGCAGTATGCACATTGAAAGAACGTGTCTTGTAGGTTTTTAATGGCAGTCATAGACCTCAGAGTTGATCATTATTATTGAAGGAATTACAGATCACAAGATGTTCCACCGATAATCGCTTCAATAGAAGACTTTCTGACCGACTTGTAGCTTAATAACTCCATTTCCACATAGTGGCAGCTCTAGGAACTCTGCTCAGGTCATATAAATAATAAAAACCAAATCATGATAAAGGTTGTTAACTTTCTCTTTAAAAAATGTTCAACCTCTAAAGAAATAAAAAAAAAACCACAGGAACGGTTTTAGTAATTTACTCTATTTTAAATAAAATCAATGGTATCAATCCTAAACATTTATTGACGACGTTCAAAAGTTTTGTTATTTTTACCTTTTATGCACTACATTTTGAGAAAAAAAAATGTACCCATGTTTAGTAGGTACTTGTAGAGTTTGTAGTAAAAGGAGAGAATTAGAGTGTCAACAGCAATTTGTGAAGAAATATTGTTTAAGAGTCTACACAAAACAAATCATTTTTGGGTGCCTTATTTAGTTCCCATCACCCATGTTAACAAAAACAACCAAACCATAATAGCACAGATCGAGAAAAAACATACAAAACCATTTTCGAGGCGTCTCATAATTGCTCTCTCTACATGAATACATAAGCAGGAAGAGCGAATACACGACTTATTTGGTAAAATGCATATCGGGCTTGTATAACATGCTGCAGATCTCACTTGGTCCACCAGTGAAGGAAGTCCTTACGCCTGTTGATCTTTTTCTGCAGCTGAAGAAGCCCGTATAAAAGAGCCTCTGCTGTCGGTGGGCAACCAGGAACATAAATGTCAACCGGTACAATCCTATCACAACCCCTAACAACAGAGTAAGAGTAGTGGTAGTATCCACCACCATTTGCACAGCTTCCCATGGAAATCACCACCTTGGCTCTGGCATCTGGTCATACACCCTGCGACAATATCAGTCAATTCACCGTTTGAAGCCAACAATTTTGACAAAATAAGGCTTTTCATACATATTAATATTTATATCAAACTAATGATTAATTCCAACCTACAAAAGCACATCTAAGCCACATGTAGTACATCTTATAAAACTAATGATCTAATGTTTGATTATAGAATAACCAGCATTACATAATCATTTTGTAAACGTATACAAATAACCGCCTACTTCTCATGTTAAACTGAAAGTTCAGACTTGAAGATACACGATTCAAATAATGTAAATGCCTAATCATTGTATAGAATCATCACTATTGACTATTCATCATAATATCAATCTTCCAAGTCCTCTCCTTAAAACTAGAGTAAAAAATGTGTAAAATGTTGGACAGGGCAATCTATGGGTTTTATTTTGTAACAGGCCTAACTGGCTAACAAAGAAAAAAAAAACAGAGAACAGTTGGAATTATTGATTCAACAACAAAGATAACTGAAACCTGAACTGTAATCTGCAACCTTTTCTATTTAGCCACGTGATACTTCATTTAAAACAACCTGTACTGACCCGAATTTATTTTGTACAAAACCCATTTTCGACCAGAAGCAAATTGGTACTTTTAGACCGAAACGATCATTGTGGGACATGACCGGAGTCAGTGGAACCAAAACTAATCATCTTGGGACAGGGCCAAAATCAAGAACAGAACATGAACAAACTGCAAACAGAACCTGAACTTGAATTGCATGGACATAAAAACAAGTGTGGCAGCGGTAAGCATGGAGTCATGGACAAAATCATAGAGCGTTAAAAACGGAAGTTCTAGACAGAAACTTGAAATAAGGCCGCCTGTGGTTCTGCGACACAACACAAGTGGTAGCATTGTTCTGTTTTGAAATGATCGGTGAGATTCCGACGGAAGCAAACAGTAGCCGCCATGTACAATGACAGGACTTAAAACATAACAAAACAATGATGTTGAAAATAAAATAAGCAAAGACCCAAACAGTCAGGCGGAGGCACATGTGCGATCGCGGCAAAGATGACAGGGAAGCATAGAGGCACATATGATAGTGGTTCGACTGTTCACGAGCTCTTTCTTTGCGTTCCCTAATAAAAAATGTCTTAAGAGACTGGCGGTGGCAGTGAGATGCCACTCTCACTCTTTGAGTAACGATGAACCAGTGACGGAGGTTCTGAGAGCAGTGATCTGACCAGCGATACTGAAACCTTATGAAAAAGGCATGCCAACTAGGGTTCTAAACAGAAAACAGGTTTCTTAAAGAATCACAGAACACAGAGTGAGAATCTGGAATAAAACGGAACATGGAACGTGATTTTACAACTGGAAGCGGGACACAAACAGGTAGCGGGAATCTGGGACCAGACAGAAACAGGTTTTTTGAATAAATAGAAACAAACGCTGGCTAGAGTTTATATGATACCGAGAACCTTAGCTCAAATACCATGTAAAAGTGAATGGAAATATTTGATTAATTACCATAAAAGGGGAACCCTCAATGTAGACAAGTGAGATACACTAGAGAAACTTGTTTTGGCTCATGAACCACATACAATATTAGCATCTAACAAAATGCAAGTAATAGCTATGATTATGATGTTTAAAGTCATCCCTCCGCAAGGCATTGTCAATCACAGCTAATCTGCACCTATGTTGTCAAACGCGGAGAGCGCCTAGCCCGATAAAAAGTTTCTAACTTGCGCCTTTGACAACCAAAACAAATACTTCAAGCTGCACAAACAATGCCTACCATTAAAAAGTTTCTAACTTGGTACCAGCTTCCTTTGAATATATAACCTTCCTCAAAGTTGTGTGTGTTTATATATTTCTAGCTTCCATCTTTCAAAAAATTAAAAGACCCACAAACATAAACAGTATAAATTCCATAGTCAATATAAAAGCTTAAACTGCTACAAACTACTATTAAACATACAGATACATCCACTAAAGACACGTATAACATAAAAGTAAGAATAAAAAAGAACATAAATTCCATATCAATTAACAGCAGTAATGACTTGTAAATCAAATGGGCTAACTTTCTATCGTCAATATATCTTACCCTGAAAGAGCAAATTAATTAAAAACGGTATTAATTGCGGAGCAGAACCACTTGAGATTCACAGCAAGTTTACCATTCAAGTTCCATTTTGTATAAGCCCAAGAGTCTTAACATCAGCATCCAGTCCAAACTGTTTGCTTATCAGAGAAAAAGATTGTATTATTCAGTGTATTCAGTATTGTGTATGTTCCAATGAGAGAAAAAAAAGGCCCAATATATAGGGATACAATTAACTCAAAAAAGGAAACATTGCTGGATATATTGACCCTAACGGCTAGTTGATTGGCTGAGTTGTAGATGGTCTCTAAACAAGGAAAGGATGATCAATTCTGTCCTTTATCTGTCTAACACTCCCCCTCAAGTTGAGTAGTGCGATTTCCGATATTCAACTTGTTAAGACAACTGTTGAAAAACCTTCCATTGACGACTTTGGTTAAAATGTCTGCGAGTTGGTCTTTTGAGCGAACGAACGGGAGTTCTATAATTCCTGTTTCAAATTTTTTCTTTAATAAAGTGTCTATCCACTTCTACGTGCTTCGTGCGGTCGTGTTGAATAGGATTTTCTGAAATCTGTATGGCTGCTTTGTTATCGCACATGATTTAACTAGGCGCAGTGTGAGAAAAGCCAATTTCTGACAAAAGTTTGCGTATCCAAAGAACTTCTGCTAACCCTCTTGCAATGCCTCGAAATTCTGCTTCGGCACTGGATAGGGCGACAACTTTTTGTTTTATGCTTCTCCATGTAACCAAGTTTTCCACCAACTAAAGTAAAGTATCCAGAAGTTGATCTTCGGTCTTCTTTATTTCCTGCCCAGTCTGCATCCGTATAGGCCTGGATCCTTAGATGTTTATTTTCTGAAATAAGATCCCATGACCTACTGTCCCTTTAAGATATCTTACGATCCTTAATACTGCATCCATGTGACCTTCTTGAGGTTGGTGCATGAATTGACTGACAACTCCTACTGCATAGGCAATGTCAGGGCGAGTATGTGAAAGGTATATGAGTTTGCCCACCAATCGTTGATATTTTTCTTTATCTGCCAATCTTGCCCCTTCTTCTGTACAAAGTTTCAGGTTAGTCATCATTGGAGTATCAACTGGCTTGCAGTCAATCATCCCTGTTTCGGCTCGGAGATCTAGGATATATTTCTTTGGCATATAAAAATCCCTCGTTGAGACCTCAGGACTTCAATTCCAAGAAAGTACTTGAGTCTTCCCAAGTCCTTCATTTCGAATTCGGTGAAAAGATTTGTCCTTAGTTTCTTTATTTCTTCTTCATCATTACCTGTAATAATCATATCGTCAACATAGATAATTAAACAAGTTATAAGTTTACCTTTTCGTTTAAGGAATAGTGTATGATCAGCATTGCTTTGTTGGAAACCTTATCCTTTCATTGCTGATGTAAATCTGCCAAACCAGGCCCGAGGGGATTGTTTAAGACCGTAAAGAGATTTTTTTAACCGACACACTTCCTTGTTTTTGAAGTTACTTGTGAATCCTAGGGGAGCTTCCATGTAAACTTCTTCTTTCAATTCTCCATGCAGGAATGCGTTTTTTACGTCAAACTGATGAAGCGGCCATCCCTCGTTTGCAGCGATAGAGAATAGTACGCGGATTGTGTCAATTTTAGCTACTGGGAAAAGGTCTCGGAATAATCAATCTCATATGTTTGAGTGTAGCCCTTTGCTACAAGACGGGCTTTATATCTTTCAATGGATCCATCAGGTTTATGTTTGATTGTAAAAACCCAACGACATCCTACTGGTTTCTTTCCCGAAGGAAGAAACACACTTTTCCCATGTATTGTTTTTTATAAGTGCTTTCATCTCTATTTCCATAGCATCTTTCCATTTTTCAGAGCCCAATGCTTGTTCTACTGAGACTGGGGGTTGTTCTATATATAGAGAGGCGGTGAAAGCTTTGGCTTCCCTGGATAAGTTACCATTGGTAATGTTTGCCATGGGATATCTAGATGACTGCGTCTCTTTTCCTGGAGAGTACCATTTTGGAGGGACCCCCCCTATTGGCTCTTGGAGGTAAGACGTATCTCTCATTTGTATCTTGTTCCCCCTGCTCATGTATTCTTTCTTCTTGATCATGTATTGGCTCTCCATGCAAATTCTATTCTAGTGCTATATCATTGTTGTCAGTATGAGATTCAATATTTTGAGTATCCTCATGAGTTTGAGGTTCAGTTTGAGATTCAATATTTTGAGTTTCTTCATGTGTGTGAGAGTGACTTACCTCAGTACTTGAACTAGGAAGATCATCTTGGTTAGTAGCACTAACGGTAGGTGCATCGGAAGTAGGTGACTCATTTAGGGTATTATAATTAACTTCTTCTGTTGAAGGGATCCACTTTAGCCAACTCAGGTTGTCACACTCTTTCTCCCCCCTCACCACTGTGTTGGGAGGTATAAAAATATTTGGTTACCATAGCCAACAAATACACACTTCTCAGTACATGGGCCGAGTTTTCCCCGATCATGTTTTGGTATATGAGGGTAGACAGTGCATCCAAAAACCCGTGGTTGTAATGTGAGAGGTTGTGGGATTTTGGTAAAATCGGACAAAGCCTGAAGGGGAGTTTTTGAATTAAGAGCTTTAGTGGGCAATCAGTTGATTAGATAAGTGGCAGTGGACACTGCTTCAGGCCAAAAAAAAATGTAGGAACCCGAGATTCAATTAAAAGGGCACACGTTATTTCTAAAAGGATACGATTCTTTCGTTCGACTGTGCCATTCTGTTCGGTAGTATGCGGGCACGTTTTTTGGTGGATAATGCCTTTGTTTTGACAAAAAAATTTCATGGAATCATTGATATATTCTCCTCCATTATCGAATCGAAGATGCAACGATTCAAGAGTTACGGTCGCAGTACGGTAACACCTCCGTCACTCCCTTGACAACCTTAAAAGGTTACCAGCTCAACAACAAATAACCAAGATGCAACGATTGAATTTATGTCATTAATTTTTCCATTGTATTAATTCTTGGTTTTTGTAAATTTAAAGTTTATTAAATTATAGAATTGACCTTTATGTATATTTTAAAACTACACTTTTCAGTTTTCACCTTCTATTTTAAAAAGCTTACAAAACAACATTTAGCTTTATTATTTTATTGCAAGAATTAATCTTTGTCACAAATTCAGTTTTTTTTTTTTATCTTCTCACATGGAAAGCATGTAAGCACTTTTTGGTGTTTTTATATGATTAATTATTTATAAACTTCAAAAACCTACAATCTAATCAAACGTATACCTACACTCCTTAATCCTTATCTAGATAAATCATTATTCTACATCCTCATCCCTAAATTTCCAACTACCATCCTCAATGTTGTTGGCAGTGATCTTCATGTCACCACCATCTGTCCGATGCTACAACCACCATAAACTGTCACCACCAACTGTTGGATGCTACAACAGCCATAAACAGCCCAAGTCACAAGTATGACCACCGTAGTATTTCCCAGAGTTACCAGAACCCTAAGGGTTTGTTGAAAAACACATTTGAGTTCCCATCTTCATAGATATGATGTCGGAGACGCTATCAACCACCAAAACATTGATCAGATCTAACCAAAGATAGTTTCCATTTGATGTGAAGGGCTTGGACATCCTTTTCCTGTCGTGTCTATGTCATCAAAACACCATCACCAAAAAAGGTGAAAGTTGTCGTTAGATGTAAAAAGACCAAAAAGCCCTCACATGTTTTTACTTAACAGAGAAAACAAACTGAGTTTGTTACAAAAGTTGATTCTTGCAACAAAATATAAAGTTAAAGGTCGTTTTGCCAGCTTTTTAACGTAAAGGTGAAAGCAACAGTTTTAGATATACATAAAAGTTATATATGTAATTTTGTCTTTAAAGTTATATTAATTCATTTAACTTCATTGATGGTATAAAAGTATATTTGACTGATAAAAGGATAATCAAAAAGGCTTTTGATAATCTTAGAAATAGTATGCGGAAGTCACATATATTTTTTATTTATCTACTTGACACAAAAATATGTATTTTTAAAATTATCGCAAATCCATGTTATGAACCTCTATAAGTTAAGATCTATTCTTCAGTATAATGGACCGTCTTTTTTTTTTTTTGTTTCGTACGAATGAAATAAAGGTTTTTTAGAAGACAGAATATTTGATTTCGAAATAAGACATAATAAACTATGTGATTTTATTCCCTATTTGTAGGTATCGGATGGAGTGCAAAAACTTATGAAAACACTTTTTTTTTTTTTAATCACAGAGACAAGAATGTTATAGGGATTCCGATATGAATACGTTATACGTGCAAAGGCTCATGATCTTAAGTGCATAAAAAATGTTGTTTATTCCTCGTATCATATTTTTGAATTATGCGTAAGAGAAAATTTGAATCTTGATTAGATTTTTTATTTTTTATTTTTCTTAGGAGTGTTTGGGTGAGATTGTTTATTTTCATTCCACTACGAAGAAGCTTCTTATTCATGGTAACTTTCTTCATAAAACGTAAAACTTCTTTGGCCCACTACGAAAAACTTATTCATGGTTTGGAATTTGGACCCATTAAAAGAAAATGGGCCTCAACAAAGTATGAAACTAGTATTTAAGCATGTATTTGTGAAATATGGCCCTATAGTAATTAGATGAGAATTGCAATCAGCTGAACCAAGTGATTAAAGCATCAAACGATGACTTGGTTTGCTTCTGCAAATGAAGGATTACTTCGGTTTGAAATTATTTATAAAAACGTAATTAATTGTAAAAAACAAATACTTTTATAATAGATTACCTTATATAATGTAAAGTATAACATAAAAAATAAGTATAGTTTAAAGATTATATAAATTGGGTTGGGTTATTCTACAAAGGCTACAAAAAATGAGAAGGGTGAGAAGCACTAGAAAATGACATGTGTCCAAAGGATTAACAAGTGGGAGGGGTAATTTTGTCAAAAACATATGCACATGCAAGTCACATGCCATTTCCACCTTCATTTTCAAATGCCCGTAACTTTTTTATACGTCATCCGTTTTTAAAAAAAAATATACCATAAAATTGAGCGTCGTTTTATCTCTAATATGAGTACCATATTGCTATACTTTTGAAAAAAAAAATTCAAAACCCACTTGCATAAGACACAATGGAATGTAAAACACAATGAACACCAATTAAATATAGGGTATAAAACATAATCAAGAGTCTAGTAAAACACAATGGACGACATACTAAGACACAATGAATAGAAGACTAAAACACAATGAATACTTTTGAAAAAAAAGTTGAAAACCCAGTTACGTAAGACACAATGGATGACATACAAAAGACACAATGAACAAAAGACTAAAAAACAATGAATACTTTTGAAAAAAAAAAGTTAAAAACCCAATTGTGTAAAACACAATGGACGACATAATAAAGACACAATGAACAGAAGATTAAAACACAATGAATACTTTTGGAAAAAAAAGTTGAAAACCCAGTTGCGTAAGACACAATGGAGATAACGTAAAACACAATGAGTACCAATTAAATATGCAATGAACAATATGGTATAAAACACAATGAACAGTCTAATAAAACACAATTGACAACATATAAAAGACACAATGAACAGAATACTAAAACACAATGAATAATAGACTTAAACACAATGAACAACATAATAAAACACAATGTACGCCTAAATACAAAACTCATTTGCGTAAAACACAATTAAAAGCATACTAAAAACACAGTGGACAAAGTTAAATCATGTGTAGACTAAAAAAACATAAATAACATATTTATAAAGCACACATGCATACTATAACACAATGAACGTGCAGAAGACACAACGGAGAAAAAAACCCATTTAGCACGATTTTTTTTTTCAATTTTAATGTAGCAATGTGGTACTCATATTAAAGATAAAAAAACGCTCGTTAATATGGTGAAATTTTTTTGAAAAAAAAATGTCGTATGAAAAAGTTATAGACGTTTTAAAATGATGGGGGAATTGACATGTGCATTGCATGTGGAGAGAGAAAGTCAACAAATGTGGTTTTCCTTTTATGCCCTTTCTCTAATTTATTATTTATTTTTTTCAAACAAACTAATCTCAACCCTTCAAATATATGATCAATGGATCACAATCCTTCTCACCCTTCCTAGAAAAAGTGTCTTGTGTATTTGATCCTAACCCTATATAAATTAATGTTTTTAAAACTAATACGTATCTTGTATTAGTCATTATAGCACTCAAATAAAATTGGAAAATAAATAAATAATAAATAATGATTAAAGTCAATTATGTACTACACCATTTCATCGGTTCATGCTCATGGAGAAGAGCGATGATCCCAAATGCAAAACCCTCCAATGTAGCGATGACACAATCTTTGAATGAGTTTATATGGATGACCTAGGTCTTTCTATGAGGTTATGTATGCTAGATCTGAGTTATAACGCATATCATTTAGAGAAGTTGTCCAAGAGTTTGTGAGTTCAATTTATGAGAGGTGACCATGAAAACCGGCGATCATCTCGAAGCGATTGCGTCGAATGATTATTTAGCATGCGTACTTTGGTGCTCCTGGCTCAAACAACGACATTAATGTTCTACATTAATCACCGATATTCAATACAAAATTACAAGGAACCGCCCGTTGTGTCGTTTGTGGTCACGGGAGACGATATAGATGCAGCTTCTAGCTTGTTGATGGCATTTACCTAGGTCTATTTTATTGAAAGCTTATACGTTTCCAAGTTTCGACAAAGAAGTATTGTTCAAGAAGTTACAAGAATTTGCGAGAAAAGACGTTGAACGAGTGTTTGATGTTTTGAAAGGTATATGACGTATAATTGATCGATCCGTACGTGCAGTTAATCTAGTGAAAATAAGGAGTATTGTGTACGCATGTATCACATTGCACAATACGATCTTAAAGGAAGAGGGGCACGTAATATCACTAGATTACGTTATAGGCCCTCCGACACAGGTACCCGTTGGCGAAGATATTATTTTGGAGGTAGGAATGAAGACATCCAATTTCGACTACGATTTGATATAACGGAACATGTTGGTGGTTTAGATATCCAATTACCCAATTCCAATGAAGAGTAGTTTTAATTTTAGTTATAAATTTGTGTATTTTTTTACGTTGTATTTTTATTTAATTTTATATTACTTTTTTACTTCAATAAAAAATGTTGGTTGTAGTTTATTTAATTATTGTTTACTTAAAAGGAAAAAAAAAGTTAGCGATGGATGTGATCACCACCCTTTGTGATTTAAGATGGATGTGTTAAAATGTGAAGAAATGAGGTGGCATATGCTGATTGGTTGGATGTTTAGTGATATAGAGATGGTGTGATGACCGCCCCTTATAGCTTAAGAAAAACAAACAAAAAACCGTGGTAAAGTGCTTAGAGGCCTCACTGGGCGGTCCGTGATAGCTGGCCGTGATAGTCGTGACTAGGGTGCTAAATGGGCAATCTCCTTTTGCGAAGCATCTTGAACTTTCTTAAAAATGCCATTTTTTCATCGTACGAATTACTAAACGTCTTCACGATTCGAATACTTCGGATATATTCTATCAGCCAAATCGTATCTGTGTGGGTAGTATTTTTCATATAGAAAGAGCCTTTGGTGCTCTACCAGAAATGAAATCCTTCAACAGATCGAAGCGACTGCTCAAAAACGTTTATATCATTGCATGAACCTGTGACACCAAAGTAAGCCGACCAAACCCAAAGTCGTGTGAAGCCACCGCTTGAAGAATAACCGTTGGTTGTCCCTGGTCACCTTTGTGTTTTGACCTCGCCATGCGGTTGGACAATTATACCACGACCAATAGCGGCAATCTATGCTCCCAAACATTCCTGGTAAACCAGTTCATTTGAATGCACCTCATATATTTTTTGTAAATCGTACCAAGTGGGCCTTCTAAGGTAACGCGCACCGTACAAATGTATTATTCCTTTAAAAAAACAATAAATATACTATTAAACTAACTAAAAAATAAATGCGAATGAATATTATTTTTAAGAAAATGTAGTAGTCCTTTAAAAAAAACAAATAAATATACTATTCAAGTAACTAAAAAATAAATGCGAATCAATATAATTTTTAAGAAAATGTAGTGTACCTTGACAAAAATGCTCTAAGGTATCATGCGTTGTTTTCTCAGCCAACTTTAAATACTCGTTGTTGATGTCGTGTTTCCGTACGCAAGTATGCGTAGCGCTGAAGCAAACTTTTGAATAGGGGTAAAACCAAGCGTCCCTATCGCATCCGGTTTTTTTGATTAAAGTAATAAAACTCGTTTTTCAAGTCTCCGGTAATGTGTAGAATAAACGTTTGCTCATCCCGAAACAACGCCTAAAAATCTTTGGGTCCGGATAAGTTGGCTTTTCATCAAAGTAATCTTTCATCAAGCGAGTGTTTGCCTCCACACGGTCACGTTCCATATATTGTCTTCGCAAAATAGTTATACCTCGTCACAAGCGCACACGCACTTGTAACCACCTCTTGCTCGATATCCTCGTCGATCGACTCACCCGCATCGGCTAAAAAGTCTTGTAATAATAATTTGCAACGGATCATGAGGATGTGGGGGAACTCATTTTTTTTATAAATGTTGTGGTGTGGTGTGTGTGTTTTATAAATGTTGAGTGTGTTTTGTAATTTTAGGAGTGTGTGGAGTCTGTGTGTATAAAGATATTAAAACTGAATTAGAAAAAAGATAAAAAAAAAATAAAAATAAAAAGGAAAGAGACGTTGGAAAGAGCCGTTGCTTGGTGGTTCAAGATGAAGTCGAGTGTAAAAAACTTCACGCCGAAAAACAATTTTTTTAATTCACGCCCAATGGGCGGTGTGTGTACATGCGCGTTTTAGAGCGTTAAAGCTCGCTTCCACGCCCAATTCACCTACCAATACACCCGGTCTTAAACCAACAAAGTTAACTCCTGAAACCATATGCTACTTCTATGTATCATAGCGCCCACTACATTTTACTCATTTTGAGACAAAGGTATCAACGTCTGTCTTAATTGGCATATATGCTTTAATTCGGCTTGTTAAAGTTGTTTTTGAGTGTATAAGAGTGGATCTTGGATATGCATCCACATAAAAATTGTGGGTATTTCTAGCAAGTACATAACCTTGTTCATTGTTCAATACGTTCTTGATTCTGTCGTGCTTTGCTTTCTGTAAATGGTTACCATAACTTTCTGTTTATAGCATACTAATATTTGGGACCTACATTTTGTTGAATATGCGATGAGATAGATAACAGTAAGCGTGTATAATATGCAAATACATTCCTAAACACAAGTTTAATTAAGGGTTGTTCTCAATTTGATATAACAGGGAGATATCCGAAAATGATGCCTTCAACACGATAATATCTGAGACACGTTTCTCATTGTCGGTCGACACTTTGGATCTGTGAGAACGCATGCCAATGCTACATTATAAACACACATAATTTTCTTTTCAATCGACCTATCGGTTGGATAAGGGAGTCTTTTGTCCATTATGTTTTCCAATGTTGTACCATGACCAGTCGTATAGTTCATGGATGACAAGAGGTCTCCAGGATGCTTCCCTATAATTGTCTCGAGTGCCACCACCCCAAAGCTATACACGTCACATTTTTCGGTCGGAATCATGCTATAAGGCAAGTTCTACATCATCATCATATATACCAAATGATCATTAGCAAATGTCAACCGCTAAGTGCTAGTAGGCATTAAAGAAACTTAAGATTACATAGGAATACCTGGAGCAATATATCCTAAAGTTCCTACAGTTACCGTATGGTTTGAGGAATCCGGGTCGAGGAATCTAGCTGCTCCAAAGTCGGCAACAAATCCATCCATTTTAGAGTTTAAGAGAATATTGTTGCTTGATATGGTCTCTGTGAACGATAGGAGGACTACAATCATGATGCATGTATTGCCAAACCATGGGCTACATCTTTGATAATGTTCACCCTCTTGATCCAGTCAACTTCAATAGCTAATTCACTGTCTCTCAAGGCACAAAATAGGCTACCCTTTTCCATGTATTGATATACAAGGAAGTTGCACTTGTTATGCATACAAAATCCATAAAGTTTGACAATGTTTTTGTGCCTTAGGTTGGTCAATACTTGGACTTCATTCTTGAAACTCTGGTCGAATGCTGGCTGCTCTACTTCGAAGCGATGAAGTTTTTTCAATGCGAAGGTTTTACCGTTTGGCAATTTTGCTTCATAGACACTACCATAGCCGCCGGTTCCAATGCAATATTTGAGGTCAAAATCCTCTGTAGCAGTGATGAACTCGTCATATGCAATTGTTCCATCATAATTCAATATCGAGCACACATTTCCATGTTTTATCATTTCCGGCTGGATTTTTATTTTCGGTAGCCTTGCATTTATTGTAAAATAGGTAACCTAGAAGGATGAAGAAAAGGCCCATGGTGATGGGAAGAAAAATGGTCAAATGGTGGGCTACACTGGTTCTTCGCTTATTTTCTCTGCAGGCTGATTTTCCACTCGAAGCATTGCATGTAGAACGATTGGAAATGATTGCAGTCAGAGGATTTAGAGACTGATTTAAGAACTTCAAATATGGGAAGTCTAAATAATTAAGTTCTTCTCCAACAAAATGATTGCTACTAAGTTCCAGGTACTCTAAGTCATTGCAGACAAGAAGGCTTGTGATTAATCCTGTCATCTGATTCATAGAGATCTAGATGTTGGAGATGACATGGATTTTGAAACAACAAGTTTCCTGAAAACTGATTTGATGATAAATCAAGGTAAGAAAGTTTTGACAGCTTTCCATGAATTGGAACCCCCAAGACTATTATTATTAAGGTCGACATGTTGTAAATTGATCATATTTGCTATATCTAGAGGTATGTGGCCGCTTATGAAATTCATGCCGAGGTTTAAATGGTATAACTGGCTTAGATTACCAAGATTTGAGGGAATTAGACCGGTAAAATTGTTGTCACCCAGGTTCAACCTTTCCACTTTTGCAAATTACTAATTTCCTTTGGAATGGATGCATTCAGTTGATTTGTACTCAAGTCTAGGACTCTTAGATTGACCATGGAACCATAAGATGGTGGTATTAGACCAGTAAGTTTGTTTCTACCAAGATAAAGGTATTCTAAACGGGTGAGACTGGCGAGGGCAACTGGTAACTCGCCACTGAAATTGTTGTCATAAAGATCAAGGTACTCTAAATGGGCGAGATTGGTGAGCCAAACAGGTAACCTACCACTAAAAATGTTTCGATAAAGACTAAGTTGTTTTAAAACGGATGAAATTGGTGAAAGAGGTAGGTAATTCACCACTGAAATTGTTGCTAGAAAGATAAAGGTATATTCCAAATGGATGAGATTGGCGAAACGCACAGGCAACTTACCTCTAAAATTGTTTCTGGAAAGAACAAGGGTTCTTAAATGGGTGAGGTTGGTGAGCGAAACAGGTAAGTCACCACTGAAATTGTTACTAGACAAATAAAGATATTTCAAATGTATGAGATTGCAAAAGAGACAGGTAAATTACCACTGAAATTATTATTAGAAAGATAAAGGTGTTTTAATCTGGTAAGATAGGTGAGGGAAACAGGTAAGTTACCTGTCAGTCGGTTTCCCCCAAAGTGAAAGAGAGGTGAGATTATTTTGACAACAAACCAATCTGCTCTGGGATGCTTCCTTCTAGACCACGGTACTCAAACGCAAGGCGAACAAGGTTCGGAAATGAAGAGAAGTCCATGCTTCCAAGATGAGGTTGACGCCCAAGGTAACGGCCATAAAGCAGGAAGTGTCATTCGTAATAGTTGTCTTATTGCAATTATCCCGTGCCAACTACAGTGATCCGAAGCATTTTCATATGGCTACCAATTAGTTTCAAGCAAGCTTTTGTCTCTAGTGATTTGTTGACATCATTAGCGGCAGTGGTTTGTGATAACATGAAAAGGAAAAAGAGAATCACAAGAAAAAGATGAGTAATAGTATTAGTATGCCACATCATACATATATTGTTTAGGGAAGAGATATTGTACAAAGCTTCTTAACGTAAGAAGCGCAAGAAACAATTTCAGCCATTAGATTAATAAGATGGCTGGATGCAGATTAAAAACCATAATCATACTTGGGTTAAACTAACCAAGGGTAAAATAGGAAAAACCGTCTAATTTTTTTTTTCAAATCGTAACAACAGAACTAATTTGAACCCTGATTTTTCATTGTTTCAGATCGATTCACGTTCAGAATGATTACACAATTCGAAAACAAAAAAAATCGATTACACTGAACGAAAACGTAAGATCAGTATTTGAATCTAAAAATAATAAAAACAGAGGATTAAAATAATCATATGAACAATTATGAATAAACGCTCGTAATAGTTGTCGAATACTTTCGATTTTGTTTCAATACGTATGATTAAACATAAAAATTAGCTTAAAAAAAGTTGCAGAGGAAGAAGATGAAGTTGGTGAAAAACAAGTCTTTTAAAATCTCAGAAGCACTCATCAAATTTACAGACGCACTCATCAAAATTTTCAGACGCACTCATCAAAATTTCAGACACACTTATCAAAATTTCAGACGCACTCATTGAAATTTAGAGGCACTCATTAAAAAGTTTGGAGGCACTCATTAAAAATTTAGAAGCGTTCACTAAAAATTTAGAAGCACTCATTAAAAAGTTTGGAAGCACTTATTGACAATTTAGAAGCACTCACTAAAAAGTTTGGAAGCACTCATTAAAAAAAAGTTTGGAAGCACTCATTAAAAAGTTTGGAAGCACTCATTAAAAAGTTTAGAAGCACTCATTAAAAAGTTTGGAAGCACTCATTGAAATTTGGACGCACTCATTAAAAAGTTTGGAAGCACTCATTAAAAAGTTTAGACGCACCATTAATTTTTTTGGACGCACTATTAATTTATTTGGACGATACTTGTTCATCCTCTTCCTCTGTCCTTCCTGTTTTAAAATAAATCCATCCATTTGTCCTTCCTGTTTTAAAATATATCCATACATACTTGTTTCTTTGCTTTTGAACAAACTGAGTACAATCTATACTTAAATATTACACAATCACGTCACCCTTTCTCTCTAATCACACACACAGCAGCTTCAAAAGAAAAACAGAGACCCGATCATGAAGCTCAAAAGAGACCATATTAATACAAATCAAAACGCACTAAACCAACTCTCCCCACTCTCTCAATATCACCCCCGGTCTCTCTCTCATCTCCCTCTCACTCCTCCGATCTCTCTCCTCTTGTGCCTCCCAGCGACGGTCAGCCACCACCATGGATCGGGTTGACATGGTGATGGCCCGGTGGTCGTTCTGTGGTGGTTCTCGACTGGTAGTTGGTTGTGGCTTCCGATGATGGCTACGTCAAGTCATGGGTGGCATCGGTTAAATATGGTGGTGGATAACTGGTCGGATTTGTGAGACAGAGGTGGGGGATGATGATGGTGGTGGTGGTGGTGGTGTTGGTGGTGGTGGTGGTCAGATCTCGATTGGTTTGTTTCAAAACAGGGAGGAGAAAAATAGGTTTAATTGTGGTTAACTGTGGTTAGGTTAAATTGACATTTGGCAAATTCTAGTGGCTTCCTACACTTCTCACGTTAAGGAACTTTGTATCCTATACTTTCTCTATTGTTTATTTATGAACGAAGTGTGGTTTTATGGCTTCTCAACTGGCTGGTACTCTCTGTATATATATTTGCTTTCCCAAAGTTGTGTTAAGTTTGGAGTCAACTGCAAAGAAGTAATTTTAGTCGGTGTTCAGGGGGCAGTGGTGAAGCTTGACCCGAAACTTCGGGGGGTCGGAAGTCACTAGTTTCGGGGGTCGAAACCTTATATACCAAAAAATTTTCTATACGAATACTATATAATCAGGCTTCTGAGCGAAAATTCAGGGGGAGGGGGGGCGGGGTGCTTACCGTGAAGTATTCGTGAAGAACCGGTAACGAACCAATCGCTGCCCGCCAACTGGACCACCACCCGTGAACCCTACCCACCGGCAGCACCACCTGTGAAACATCTCCTCTACCATGCATCTCTCTCTCTCTGCAACCTGTGATTGCACCCGTGAGATAGACCACGGAAACCTTCCACGGGACTACCAGAAACTCACCACCCGTAATCATGGCGGCAGTGAACCCGTGCTAGTAGTGAGGTACCAGTGCCCCACTGGTTGCTCTCCGTCCCCCTTAAGTTTGGAGTCAACGGCAAAGAGGTAACTTTACGAGAATGACCCGTTGACTAACGCATTTACGAGAATAGCCCCCGAGACGTCTCGTTGGAGACGGTTCATGATTCCCAAGTCGTCTGAGGCGTCTCCCGAGACGGCTTGGGCCCATCTAATAGAAAAACGCCACGACTACCCATGACGTCAGAAAAAACGCCACGTCTACCCATGATGTCTCCGGAGCCGTCTCGTGAGTCCCGAGACGTCTCGGGTGTCTTCGTCTCCGGTGAGTCCCGAGACGTCTCCAGTTTCTTGTCCGACTGTTCAGTTTCCACCTCCCCCTATATATAACATTCTTCGTCCGACTCCTCCAACTACCACTACCACTACCACTGTCGCATTCATACAAAAGAAAATGGCACCCCAACGTTGGACGGAGGAACAAGAAATCGCACTAGTATCAGCGTGGCAACATGTCAAAGATAGCCCACACCCAACAAACAAGTGGTACCGTATCTTACATGAATACAATCGGTTTGTGGGAGGCTCAGACCGAACCATCGACTCACTTAGCCGTAAGTGGAACGACTTGAACACGAAGTATCACTCTTCAACGGGTACCATTATCGAACACTTCGATCGGTACCTTCAGACATGCCCGAAGACGAGGCCATCAGATATACCAAAAAACAGTATCAATCCAAGAAGCACAGAGAATTCAAACATGTGTCTGCTTGGCAAATGATGAGGGACCGTCGTAACGCGTAGCTTATTTAACGTTTGTAATGATTTACGTATTTATTTTTTGTTTTTATTAATAGAATGAATCTTATGTTTATTATGTTTTTATGCACTTTATTTTATGTTTTTCATGGCTTTTTTGATGATTTGTTAAAGAAAAACCCGTCACCCGGAGACGACTCCGGAGACGTCATGGATGGGTAGACGTGGCGTTTTTTCTGACGTCATGGGTAGACGTGGCGTTTTTCTATTGACTGGGCCCAAGCCGTCTCGGGAGGCACCTCAGACGGCTTGGGAATCGTGAACCGTCTCCAACGAGACGTCTCCGAGGCTATTCTCGTAAATGCGTTGGTCAACGGGCTATTCTCAACATTTTTTTTTTTCAAAAATTTTCATCAGGTCTATTTTCTTAGAAAAACCACGGCAGTCGTTTTTGACTTTTTGGATTTTGTTCACTTAATAATTATTTTTCATTAGGTATCATAGTTTGATCATCATTAGATCTTATAATTTTGATATTGTTAGTTTTGGTTTATAAAGCGACTCTTTAATCTATA
>JAUTDX010004796.1:0-35866 GCA_030844895.1 Ambrosia x helenae | reverse complement strand
CTTGCTCCAAAGTACCCACATACTTAAAAATCGATTTCTCCTTGTAGAACCTTCTCATGAATGAAGTGAAAATGGAACTTTCTGTATGCCCGTAGAAAATGAAATGGAAAGTTGACTTTAGCTCTCTTTGAAATTGGACTTGTTCAAACTAAGATTGCTATAAAGTTTAATAAGCTAAGAATATGTTAACTTTTTTTTTTTTTTGTTATGTACCTGAGTATCTCCAACGCTCGGCTTCATATTTAATCTAAAATATCTCCAACGCTCGGCTTCATATCTAATCTAAAAGTGGATCTCATTTGAGGTATTACGGTCATAAAGAAAATACTGTCTTTACAACAATGTTTGTTGTTTACTTTCAAGTGTGCCACAGTCCACACTAATTACTAAAGAGTGAATATCGTATTTTAGTTATGGGCTGGTGTATTTATGAAAAGTGTGAGCTCACATGACATTGTCGTTATGTGGCTTCATGGCTGAATGATATGAAACCCATGGCAACAATAGTGAGTCCAACTAATGACAATAAACAAAGTGCCTTTATTAGCCAAACACGACCTAAACCACATAGATAGTTACTAAACCATTCTTCTTGTATTGTCTCAAAAGTCGACAATGAATAATCTAATGGTAACAAGGTGTTAAAACGGTGCACCTATCAGGTAGTTTCACGTCTCGTTGTGAACATGTAGTTTAGGTTAGGTTATTGTTAAAAGAAATATACATAATTCTTGTACAAAATTAGTGAAAATATGAAGAGTTGCTATGTAAAATAAATCTATTAGTGAAACAAGTATATAATTATGATTATGTTCATATGACAATTACTTAGAGTCATATTACTAACACTAGGTTACAATCTCAATGTACAATGAATTGAAAGGAAATCAGTGTACAAACATCAAGGATGGGGGGGGGGGGGGGGGGGGGGAAACAAACTTCGTGTTAATTTGCAAGGTTTACTAAAGAAGGAAATGGTTAAGCCAACATTTACAAAAGAGACTCGTTATCCGGGTAGGTTTAATGCGCAAGATTTTCCAGAGATGCCCAAAGTTAAGGAACATGTGGTGGATCCATCTTTGTTGGGAGCCTCAAGTTCGTCGTTTGTTAACTCGTTGCTGGGTCGGACGATGGATCATTTCAAGAAAAAAAAATTTCTATTCCTGATGATGTCTGAGCTTATGGTGAGTTTTACGGAAGGTCTCCGGTAGTCAGAATGGAGAATTTTGATGCACTCAGGAGGAGGGTGGGCGACATCATTTCTGGTTTGTGTCGGAGGGTTACTATGCTTCAATACATTGGAGGTATGTATGTTCTTCTTACGTTTTTGGAAGCATCCGAAGCCGCGAGAGTTTCAAAAATATGCTAGATCGTATCCGGATGTATTTGCTTCGGTGGATGCGTGGAAGTTTAATGCGTAAGGGAAATCTGGGGGTTTGTTTTGTGGTTGGAACCGAAGGTTTTTAAGTTGGTTTCCTCGGTTGTGGATAATCGCTTTATCTTTCTTTCTGGTACTCTGGTTGAAGATGGGACACTAATCAATATATCTGAATATATATGCCCCACAAAAAGTTCAGGAAAAAAGAAGTTTGTGGGTGCAGTTGTTACGTTTAATGAATGGTAGTCAGGGTTTTTGGGTGCTTTATGGGTGATTTTAACGTCGTTAGGTCTCCGAGGAGCGCTTTAAATTCTAAGTTTAATCAAGCCTGTGCAGATGATTTCAATCTCTTTTTGGATGAGGCTGGCCTTAAAGAATACATTATGAGGAGGAATCGGTTCACGTATTTAGCTGAAAAGGGAGGGGTTTCAAGCTTAGCAAAATTGACTATTTTTTGTTTGTGATAGCTTTTCCAATAGGTGGCCTTCAGCATGTTTAAGGGCACTTCCTAGAGATCGCTCTGATCATTGTCCGTTATTCCTTTCTTTGGTTGACACCCAACTTTGGAGCTAAACCTTTCAAATGGTTTAACTCCTGGTTGGATAGACTGGAGTGCAAGGATGTGGTGACCAAAGTTTTTTCCAGCTTTGTTTCTAAAGACGTTCCTGATTTGCGGATTATGAAAAAGTTTAAGTGTTTGCGTGAAGCCCTTAAAAGTTGGTGGAGAAATGTTTCGGACAAAGAGGTGGATGAATTATCTGAAATGAAACCGGAAGTTATCAGATTGGAAAAAAATTTAGAGGTTCGCAAAACCTGAAGAAGATGAGGTTTGGATCTGGGAACAATGCAAAATGGGGATTGAAAATGTTAATTTTTGCAAGGCTAAGGATTTAAAACAAAAATCTCGAGTCAAATGGGCCTCTCAAGGAGACGTGAATTCGGCTTTTTATCACCAGATTATTAATGGGAGGAAAGCCACTAACGCCATACCGGGGTTGATGATACTTGGATTTCTAAGCCGTATTTATTGAAAAAAAGATTTTGAAGCATTTTCGGGAGCTTTTTTCCAATTCTTATAAGAATATACCAGAATTGGTTTGTCCGAATTTGAAAAAGATACCAGTTGAATTTTTACCAGACTTGGAGCGACCATTTTCGAAAGGAGATTAAGGCCGCTGTTTGGGACTGTGGGTTGGATAGAGCTACTGGGCCGGATGGATTCAATTTCGGTTTGTGAAGTTTTTTTGGGAGTATCTAGAAGGCGATTTTGTGGAATTGATGTCTACGTTCTATGACACGGGCTGCATTAATAGGGGGTGTTCTTCCTCCTATATCACTTTGATTCCCAAGTCTCAGGTTCCTGTCGGGCTTGGGGATTATAAGGCCTATCACTCTTCTGGGTATAATTAGTAAAGTAATTTCCAAAAGTCTTATCTTTATGTTTGAAAAAGGTGATGGAGTTTTTTAATCTTCGAAGCCCAATCTGCTTTTTTAAGTGATTGTATATTCTAGACGGACCCTTAACGATTAACGAGTTGTATGCTTCTTTAAAGAAGACTAAGAAGAATGTGTTTTACTTTAAGATTGATTTTGCTAAAGCATATGATAATGTCAATTGGGCTTTCTTGTTAAGTATGTTGGGGCAAATGGGTTTTCCGTCAAAGTGGTGTCTATGGGTTAAAGGTATTATTGAGTCGGCCCGCTCTTCGGTCTTGTGTAACGGCGTGCCTACTTTTGAATTTCAGTGTGAAAAGGCCCCCGCCAAGGTGATCAGTTGTCACCGTTTCTTTTCCTTATTGTTATGGAAGCCTTTGGTTGCATTCTTAACAAAGCGAACGAGGAAGGGGAGTTTCGTGGGATTAATTTTCCTAATGCGGGTTTAAACATGTCTTACTTATTGTATGCGTGACGACGCTATAATTGTTGGGGAGTGGACTTATGAGAATATTGAAGCTACATCTCGATTACTCCGTATCTTCCATCTTTGCCCGGGATTGAAAATAAATTTATTAAAGTCTCAACTTTTCGGGGTGGGGTGGAGGAGAGGAAATTGTTTTTATGGCGAAGAAATTGGGGTGTAAAATGGGGTCTTTTCCTTTTGATTATCTCGGGGTGAAAGTAGGCGCAAAATATGAACAAATCTCTTAATTGGTCCCCGGTGTTAAATACTGTACAACAACGCCTTGCTTCTTGGAAGGCGAAAAATCTCTCTATGGCTGGCCGATTGGTACTTATCAAATCTGTTCTCGCAAGTCTCCTAATTTATTATCTTTCTATTTATAAGGCGCCGATGTTGATTATCAATAAGTTGGAGGGTATGATGAAAAAATTCCTATGGGCCGGTGTTTCGGATGAGAAGAAAATTCATTGGGTGTTTTGGGAGATTGTTACCACAACCAAAGCGGACGGAGTTTTTGGGTGTCTCATAAGCTCAAGGATGTGAATGCGGCCCTTTTAGTGAAATGGGCTTGGCGTTTTTTATAATATGAAATTATTCCTTATGGCGTCGTCTCGTTGAAGTGATACATGGTGGGAGGGGCCGTTGGTTATGCCTTCCGGATAATAAAGCGGTTAATGGTTGTTGGCATACGATTGTGACTATTATAAATAATATTCAGTTGTAGAATAATAGTATTCACAGGTGTTTAAAGGCTGAAATTGGTAACTGGAATAATATTCGGTTCTGGTTGGATCATTGGTTTGGCGATTCTCTGTTAAAAGATAGATGGCCGAATCTTTTTATTTTAGAAGGCGTTAAAGGCTGCAGCATTAGTGATCGATGTGTTCAGAATTCGGATGGAATGAAATTCGTGGATCGATGGAAGAGGGACCCTTTTAGTGAAATGAAATTCGGGTAGATGACTACTATAAATAATATTCAGCTCCGGCTGTTAGCCAAACTATTCACAAAAGATAATGAGTAACTGAATGTCAATATCGCAATAATGAGAGATGTGTTTTTTAGGGTTGGGTTAACACAGTCTTGGATAATTACAATCCTCATGGTTGAGAGATGAGCTCACTGAGGTCGGGAGACCCTCACAATAGTTTTAAGAACATGAATCGTTTAGAGTCTAGTGTGGCTATGCCTAGTTTTTAAACACATCACTTAAATAAAGATTTACGATATCTCATACCAGGTAAGGTCAGATCCCGAAGCAACACCTCTGGTTTGATATTGATTTATCTCATGACTTACATCTCTCTTTTACTTCTTTTAGTCTTTTATATCTTTTAGTAATTTTTAGGAAGCTGAATAGTAAAAATCGTGTCCTTGGATTCGATACTCGGTACTTGCTCAATTTATACCACGCTCGATAGGTACACTTGCCTATTGTATAGGGTTTTAGAACGTTAAGAAACTATCATTTTATTTTATAAATTTAAAACTTGAAAGTGTCACACACCAAAGTTTTCGGTTTTAAACCTCTCCATTATCAAGTTTTTGGCGCATTCATGGGGAACTTGTCATTTGAATTTTAAGCCATTAAAACCACACACATCAATAAGGTACTTCCTGTAGCCAGGAAGCCATGCAAATGGTCTTCCGAACCGCGAGTCCGTAGGGAGCCTCTAAGCAATACGTGAGTGAACTTAGACTTTTCCGCAAAGGCTTTTGGCATGTATGGCTTGGTCAAGTTGTTCTCTCCATTGTGAAACTGTGCCGCTGGCACCGATTTTGAGTTGGGGTGATAACTATGGTGTTGGGTGTTGTATCCCGTCATTTGAGGATTCATATCTATCTAATATCTCGCAAGTAACAATGGAGTCCTAACCGTGAGTATTTCTACCGCGGTTTCACTACGATCGTCCTGACGAGAGTGTTTTTATGCTCACGGTGAGAGCTTTGGTTTTCACCGATTCGTCCTGTTGGTGAGTCGGGGAACCGTAAATGCGGGTTTTGGCCGTGTGCTGAGCCTGTTCCAGTATCATTCTTGGTACCAGCCACGTTTTGACTTGTCTGTTGGCCAACCATTCATTTGGATCCACGGGGGATCCATTCGTCCGGTGGCTTGACGAGACCAAACGATTCCTGTTTCCAAACTCAAAGGACTGATTTGACGTCCTTTGAGTGATACCCTTGGTAACAGTACCAGGGGCTTTGTTAGTGGTGGTGTGTTCATCGTCAACAGGTTTGTAACCGCCAGTAACTGTCATAACCATGTTTGACGATGAAACATTATTGAAAGTAGGTAGAGGGTTTGTGTTAGCCATAAGGTTTAGCTAAAAGATGAAAAAAGGTTGTTCAGGCCGAATTGGATGGCGCCAATGAAGAAACACTAGTCTAACCTCCGATTTGGGATGATTAAATCGATGATTCTACAGGGATTGTCGTTCGCTAAACACCCAAGGCTTGGGGGGTGGACGTCGACTTGAAAGGAGAACATGGAGCAGGGAGGTGACTGCCAAGGATTGCTTCTTGTTTACAGACACAAAAAATATGGTTGGCGCATTGAGCATGTGTTCGGGAAATTTCTAAGTGTCCATTAAGGAGAAGATGTTTTCCTTAAATAGGACTCACATAGGCCGCCATCATCAACCCTAACCAGAATGGGCCAGACCCAGTTAAGGGTTATCTCCACTACTCAAGCCCAAAGTTAGTATGAGACAAACAAGTAAATAAACCAATTATAGAAAGGAACGAATTACCGCCTTTGCTCGCTACGCGTGGGCGAATATCATTGGTAGTTAGTCTGCTACGGACAGGTGGCATCCGCAGGGTAATGACACGTCCGCCAGCCACTGATCGGTGACCACGTGGTACTGTAGCATTTGATTGGCTGAGCCGAACTGGTGTTGTATTTGTTGTCCCCTCCGCACTGGCGTGATCGTGGAGCGTTGCATGTTACTAGCGCTGGCGTGCACTAATTGGCTGCATGTCATGTCATGTGTACTTTTGTCTCTTCAGTACGGGGAGAAACGTTGGATTCTTGTTGTGGCAGACACTGATTGGTTGGACGCGCGTCTCCTGCGTCACCTATTGGAGAGGTCGCTGGCCGTATGTCCCTTAGCTTTGGTTGGTTCGTATAGGACCGACCTTTACTTTGTGTTCCCTTGGCTAGCTTGCGCGAGACTCTCGCGCAAGCTTGTCAAAAGTTAATAGTGTGCTCATTATTACACCCCAGTTGTGTGTATGCACGTACTCCCGCACGTGTGACTTCACGTGGATCGTATCTTCCTTGTTGACTGTGTTTTGGCTTTCTTGGATGGGTTATGGGTTTCATACACTCCGTGACGTCACATTCTGGGGTGTGACATCACATTCTGAGGTATGTGGCAGCCTCTTATTGGTGTGTGATGTGAGTCAGGGTGTATGAATCATAAATAGAGGGTGTATGATTCCTAAATACCTTCTTTGATATGTCCTTATCTTCGTTTGCACATAGATTGAGACCATGTCCCTTCAATTGTATTTCGCATTAGATTTTTTGTTAATAGAATGACATTACTCATTTCGATTTTGATAAATTGGTTTTAAGTAATTAAATAATATAATCAATCTTGTCCTTCACTTATGGTGTAGTGGTAGGCAGTTTGGGCTTCCTCGTGAGACCCAGGTTCGATCCCCATTGCAAACTATTTGGAGGGACATAGGCGATGATGGGGAGAGCTTGACCTTTTCGGTGGAGGGAGTTCGAACCCGAGCTGACCCGGTTTTCATTCGGTCGTTACATCAGCGGACGACAATAAAACTGAGCTCGTGTGGAGGTGGTACGGTTTTCCAGGCGAAAGCCGATAACAGCCCACCCTACCACCAGCGTAGACCCGGTTCAGACAACATTAGACTGGAGAGTAGAGGGTCAGGGCCTGCATAAGCAGATATGACAACTTCGTTAAAAAGAAAATCATCTTCCAAAAAAAATAAAAAAAAAATCATCAATCCATCATGTATCAAAATCCTTTTTTTATGTCATGTTTATTTTTAAAATAGTTTACCAATATTCCTTTTACCATTTGATGACTTTGGAAAGAACATAAATTTTGTCCGAAAATAAACAGCAATTATAAGCGACACTTTTTTTGATACCACATCCTATCCTAAACTATAATATTTCATTTCTTAAAGTGAAAATTAGTAATTGCAGTAGGCAGACGGACAACAAGCTACGTCATTACCCTTTTTGTATGACGAAACCTAATCTATGATTCATAATTAGTTTTTTTTTTTCGGTTTCTAATAATACACATAAATATTTGGATTTACGTGTCGCTCAAAGTGTTCATGCGTCAAAGGAAATTACATGCTATTGAACACATCAAAAACTAAAACAAGATTTATCTAAAAAACAAACTTAATAAGAAAAGGTTATAAAAAGAAGCAAGTAAATGGCCAAATGAGGCTCTTGTTTGTTTTACTTTTTTTTTTTTTTATCATTAGGAGGTTTTTATTTTTATATATCTAGGGAGATATTTTATTCAAGGTCGCGGCATATAGCGTAAGAAGGGAAAGCCCGTCTTAATGCGTTGAGTTAATTCACTAGTTTTTTAAACAAAGTGTAGATATAATTATGATCACAATGAATATTAATATAGGTGAGATTGACTTGTTAACGACCCCCGTCTTCGTCAATGTGAACAAAACTTTAAAAATGTTTAGTTGTGGAAAGAAAAAGAAGCTTGACTTCCTAGGCAGCTAGGAAGAACCGAAAATTATAAAAGTATTAGTGTTATAACTTCCAAGTACTTTCGTAACATTGAAATAATGGTTAATTAAAAATACTAGTGGGGATGCCCGCGCGTTGCGGCGGGTGTCACGCCCGATATCATTTATGAACCACAACACATTCCGGGTTTCTAACATTCTATTCCATCCAACGAAAAATTTCCAAAAAAACCTATATTAAATGTTACCCGCGCTTCACGACGGGAATGACTTGTATTAATTATCAAGGTTGAACTACACGAAATCTTCAAAAACTATAGTTATGAATGTGCAATCCTATAATGTGTCTCTTTTCTCGCGCTTCATAACAGTTCAATTTTGTTTTTTACTAAATGTTCCAGAAAATCCATCCGCAAATGATCAGTCCAAGGGCATCCAAGGGAGCTTCATCACTTGCAACCCACTTGTTCACCTAAACCAACATCAAGTAATAAATCATCAATTTTTTATTTATTTTTTATGTGTACATATTTTTGTTTCAAGTTTGAAACACATAATTTAATTAGCTTCTTGGAGAATCCATCCAGCAAGAGTAATAGGATCATTTACAGTAAGTAAATAATGGACTAACCGCCTTCATAAACCTGTATTAAATTGATTAAGATAACTTTTTATGCAATTCAAAGCAAAGGCTTGCATACATGTATAAGTTTGAAACAGTACCTGGGCTTTTAGAGACTCCACGTCTCCACCAACATCAACAAATCCATACACCAACCAGGTTGTTGATATCAATTTGACGCTCTCTATGGACCTCCTCTTATGGTGCTGCAAACAAAATCAAGGAAATTGGTGTTAGAGTTTTAAACAAACAATAAGTGATAATAATTGGGGCTTTCGGTGATGGAGAGAAAACCTTTATAAAACCTTCTGTTGGTGAGAGGAATGAACGAAGAGGATGAATGATTATTAGTGATTATGGTGAGTTATGGGTATTATTGATGATTATGGTGAGTTATAGTGAGTACTGATTATGGTGAGTTATGGTGAGTAATAGAACGATGGGCACGATTAAAAACACAAGTTGGAAGTTCAAGTTCCATGGTATATGAAAATGCATCACATAATTGTTAAAGCACATGGTACAAGCATCTTAATGCATCACATGGTACAAGCATCTTAATGCATCACATAGTACAAGCATCTTAATGCATTGATAAGGGCATAAAAGGAAGAAAAGTGGTAAAGTTTAGACAATTGCACTTGAGACTCTTGGAATGCCACCTTAACTTTGACATTTTGGACATTTTTACCCATTGCTCCTCCTTTATAATGTAATATAGATATTGATTTAAAACTAAAAACATCGTTGCAACTATTAAGAACATGCATAATGGGCATCATAGGGATATAAATGAGGTTAATAACGCCTCCAACACTGTCTCCTTAGATGTTATAAGGACATGAAGAGGGAGTGACATTTCTAGTATAATGCCCAAAGAGAAGAAAAAATATGGAAAATAATGATTGAAAGAGTATTAAGAGGGTGTTTGGGATTGCTTATTTAACTCTAAAAGTGTTTTTTTGTTAACAGTGCTTATTGACTAATTGCTTTTTGAATTTTTTTTTAAAAGTGTTTGAATTAGCTTTTGTAGTGAGAAAGTCAATAACTTGTTTTTTTAAAAGTGTTTGGTTTAGCTTATTAGTGTAAAATGACCAAAGTCAAAAGACAAAAGCCAGAATTTCTGACTTCTTGAAAACAGTTTTTTCCACCTTTATTGAAAAGCCAAAACCAAAAGTGTTTTTGGTTTACACAAACAAGTTATTAACTTATTGGCTTCTTGGAGAAGTTAATAAGTCAATAAGGTGTTTTGAACTCAATCTCAAACACCCGCTAAGAGGCGTTAACCATTACACATTTTTTTAAAGTGGCGTTATGATGCTGATGTCGTGAAAAATGCTCCTTATAAGGCATTAACCATTACGAATGATCTAAATGGTTACAATATTACTATTAATGACATTCTATGTGTTAAAAATATATTTTTCTTATATTCTTCATAGGTATTTTCTTTGTGAATAAAATTTGATATGCGTTTTTCCTATTTTATTTGAAGCTATAAAACCAACCAAATTTCATGTTTCATATTTAAGTGAAGCTTAATATTGAATTAGTAATAATAAGTTTAAAGGGTCACAGTGACAACTTTAATTAATTGTTTGCCTGTTTATAATTATTTGGTTTGATTTAATTAGAGTTAGTACTTGATTATAATTTATTGAAATATTTGAGTAGAATTAGTATGACTATTTTAGTATTAAAATTAGTATAAAAAGGAGTCTAGTTTATTGTTTTTAATTATTTCTTTCCTTGTAAGTTCGTTTGATTGATGATAAGTGTCGCGGATTTGTCCTCCCAAATATCTTGTACTTGTGTTTGACCTGATTGTCTAGGCCAACACTAAGGACTTATTTTGAAAGTGGGTGTATCAAATTCAAAGGATCGTCCCAAGTGTAGAAATTTGAATTCACCTCACAAGGGAGGTCATCGCCAATAACATTAACATTGGTGATCTTTTCTGAATGGTTTTGATATTTGCTAGTGAGATCATGCATGCATTAATTAATGTTAATGGCTTGTGTGGGGTAACCTTCCAAAATAATCCATATCTAAGCTTTTGAAATGACATAGATCCAGATTTAGTAATTCATCTTGTTCGTGTATTTACGAATTATTTATTTTTGCTCTAATATAAAATAAAATTAGTACACAAAACGCGTAACTAAAGAAGCTATTAAATAACTTGAGGTACGTATAATAGTGTCAAGTGTCATCACTCATGTTATATATAGAAGCACGAACTAGCTCATCCCAATAGGAAAAAAAACTGTTAATAATAAATCAAACATAATTCCAACTCATGGAGGAGCAAAGAGACGGAGAAGTTAGAGATGATCAGATCGACCTACAGTCTAGTGACGGCGGGATTATTACCAACGACGATGTTGGAGTTACTGACGATGATGTTGAAGAGCTAGACCAAAGAGACGATGTTGGAGTTACGGACGAGGATATTAAAAAGCAAGAAAGCAATGAACCAGAATACTATGAAAATTATCTTCATAGATTCATAGAATTCATCACAAGTTTTATTTCTGGTTTACGTTTTTCTTATTCTCTGTTGTGTCATATGTTTTATCCTTTGTTGTATCACATGTTTTTATCTCTGTCGTGTCACATGGTTTGTTTACTTCCATCGCAAAGAACTCAGCGAGTTTGGTGATCGAATCCATAGATGGGCACATCAGTTTATACCTCAGGCTATTTCCATTTGGGATGAGGAAGTGCGAGAGTTTGGACGGGATACAAATGCCTTAGGCGATCGTGTCTATCGATTGGGACAGCAGCTTATACTTCGGGCTGTTTCCGTCTGGAAGGAGGAACACTGGGATACAAATGACTCTGGTGATCGTGTCCATAGATTGAGACCGACAATCATTCAGCTCCAGGGTGGTTACGAGGGGGATGAGGAAGACAGAGAGTTTGGGAGGGATACAAATAGGAATGATTTCTTCGCTGTAACTGCTTTGGTTGCTCCTGCTGAAGAGTCCATTGCTAGTGAAAATGGTGGTACTAATGGTGGTATTAGGCGGCCACAATCACAGACACCATGGTTGAAAAAAATATTGCTCAAGTTGAGCAAGAGCGTTGTGTAATACTTATTTGTAATAATCACAACTAGTAATAATAAACAAAATTATGATCGATGATCATGAAAATGATTTCAAATGTTCAGAGCCGGTCCTAAACATTCAAGTGCCTCGTCCGAGCTGGAAAAAAAAAGGCCCTTAGGCCTTAACATATTATACAAAGAAATATTTTTAAACGATTAACGTTATAGTAATAAACATAGCAAAAGTATAATATTAGAATAACATAGCATAATAGCTAACCCATGATTCGTGACGCTCTCGTAGCATTTTTAAACATCGATTAACATTATAACATATCGTTAAATATTATTGTTATATTATATTTTTTTAAGCAAACCAGACGCCATAACTGATTCACTCACTCGTCGAAGCGGCCAAACCGGGTTTAAGAACCATAACGACAACCATTTAACATTTGTTAATTCGGCAAAGAACACATAATAAATATCTTAAACACTGAACTCACATCCAAGTTACATAACCTATAAAAATTATGTAGTATACATTTTTATTTTTGAAAAATAACATCTTATATAAAAAATAAAAAGATACACAAAGTAATAACCTAGAAAAAAAGTACTATAGTAATATAAAATAATAATTTAATTATATATTGTACCAAACCAAACAATTTTTTATTTCTCTCGCATTGCTTCTTCTTCTCTAGTTCTCTGGCTTTAGTTGCAGACCTTCCTTCATCAGCTTCAACAATAGAAATTCATTGCTGATTGAAAAAACTTCGGCTACGCCGATATCTACTCTTTAGTTTCAAAATTTTCGTCGCAGGCAAAAACGAAGGTATATATAAAAAAATTGGCCCCTCGGAAAATTGTGCCTCGGCCGGGGGTGCGGCTCGCCCACCCCCAAGGCCGGCTCTGCAAATGTTAAGAGTTGTAAATAAATCATATAAATTAGATGTTGGTGTTTGACTAGATATATCTTTTCAATTTGAAAGGATCAAAAGTGACGGATTTCGGATTTTTTAAAGTTTTTTCCTGAAATATTTATATTAAGAATAAAAACAATAAATACAAAGAAAAAAATAAAAAAACAAAAAAAAATTATTCTGAATGAGACATACTAAAAGATCTAAAACATACTGAATGTGTTTAGTGTTTACTCGTGAACCATAACAACGCAATCAAAAAGTGGATATTACAAGACCGGAGGGGAGGGGGGGGGGGTTTCTAATATCAATATCTAATGTTTATTCACCTATCAAGTCCAAACTATGAGATACCTAAGGGTGCAAACGAGGCACGGTGGCTCGAGAGCTACTCAAGATCGGATCGGTAAAATGCTCAAACGAGCCGAGCTTAACGAGCCCGATCCTGAAATATGACTCGTTTAGTTATTGTGCCCGAGCTCGAGCTTTACATACAAGCTCGTTTAGTATCGTGAGCCTAAACGAGCCCAAGCAAATGCTACATAATTTTTATATATGCGATTTTGTCCTTTGAACATATTAATATTAAATTTTAACTAATAACATTGGTGAGTCGAGCTCGAGCCGAGCTTTTGCTCGTTTAAGTTATCGTAGCGAGCGTAAGTCGAGCTTTTAGCTTGCTTAAAATTGTTTTCAAACTACCTCAAGCCGAACCGAGCTCGAGCTCTTAGGTTTTACTTTCGAGCCAAGCTCGGACTCAAAATAGTAGGCTCGAACCGAGTCGAGCTCGAGCGCCATAAAAGCATGCGAGCCAAGCTCAAGCCTAGTCGGGCTTTGGTTCAGCTCGTTTACACCCCTACTAAATTCTTGCAAAATTTAATTAAAAGTGAACACAAAGTACTTCAATGGATTGATTTGAAAACTCTCATTTAACTCCTACAACAATCAACCAAATAAATAAATAAAAAGTTCTGTTGTACATGAACACTGCTTAGGTCATGCTAAAAGCATGAAACTAAACTTAATGGTGTCTAATTTGACTTTAAGTTCATTGCGATTTACTAGTTGAAACGCGCAAAAATGAACCAAAAAGTGAAAACTAGTTAAGATATTTGGTTATGTAAAACAGACGTATAGAATGAAATCTATTCGAATTGATTAGAGAATTATTTTCTCCACATATTTGGAAATGGATATCTCGTTGGCCTTTACATCCGCATCTTTGGAGACATCTCACGATGCGTAGACTTTGTTTTGATACATCATCATCTTTCAGCTATGGATCTAAATTCGGAGGCAACTTCAAACATAACTTAGCAAAATTGAGAGCCCTAGGGCCCTTGGTTGTCATGTGGCTTGATGACTGATGTGAACCCATCACTGGCATCAATAACGAGTCCAACTAATGTAAATAAAACCCTAATACTCCGAAACTTTCGGAGGCGGCAGAAGGCGATCAGGATCTCGATTCAAGCATGACGTGCAAGGACAAGTATAAGTATAAGCTTAACACATGGTATGATGCTCCATCAAAGAAGGGTAGGAAATCAAAAGAAGACGTAGATTTGAAGAGCTCTGGTGTTCCAGTTACGAAGTTTTTTGTTTCCAATCTCCCGGGCGGTTGTTCATCTTCTGATTTATTCAATGCTCTCAAGGGATTTGGAAAGATTCATGGTACGTATATTGCGAGGAAATATGATAAACTTGGGAAACAGTTTGGTTTCGTTTCTTTTTTGAATGTTAAGGACCCATTGAGCATGGAGAAGGATTTAAAAGATGTGTGGATAGGATCGTATAAGTTGTTTATCATGTTAGCTCGATTTGTGGATGGAGAGAGGTAATCATGGAAGGAAGATAAGCAATGGGTTACGGTGAATGAGAAGAAGACTGAGAATAATGTCAATGAAACAAATAAGGTGGTGGTCGGTGATCAACTAGGTCCGAGTTCTGTTAATCAGCGTTCCTTTAAGGACACGCTTCTGGATAAGGACTCGGGTTTTGATCAGATGGAGGTGGTGATAGATAATGGTATTCGGGGTAGTATGAATTGGAATGGGATGGGTTTGATTGGTAGGGTTCGTGGGCTACAAGAGTTAACTTCTTTGAAGGTGTGGCTTGCTTCGGTCCGTCTGATGAAGATTCAGATTCGATATGTGGGAGGTTTATCGGTTGTTTTGGTGTTTGAAGACAAGGAGACCATGCTAAAGTTTTATTAGACTAAAGAAGTTTGGATTTCGGTCTTTGTTTCATTAGAAATTTGGGAAGGGCAACATGTTCTTTTTGAGCGTATTGCATGGGTGAAGATCTTTGGGTTCCCGTTGTACTTGTATGACGATAGTGTTTTATATAGCATTGGATGCAAGTTCGGTGAGGTTATTCAATCGGCTCAGATTAGTGATCGTATACAAGACTTATCGCAAGTTATGGTTGGAGTGTTGTGTAACTTAGTTAAAAGAATTAATCAGGTTTGTGATGAAATGGAGGAGCGACTCTTTTTTGGTTGTTGTAGAGGAAGGGCTAGGGGACTGAATTCCTGATTGTTTGGATGTTGATGGAGTTGAGTTGTCGGCTGACTTGCAAGAAGAGGTGTTGTGTGAGAACGAAGGAGTAAATGCAGGTATGGAGGATGGAGGTAACGTGGGGATTGGTGATCAGGAAGTGATTGTTGAGGAGTGTCAATATCATGCAAACACTCCAAGTTCTCATACGGTTGCTATAGGTGTCAGGAGGTTTTCGGTGTGCATTTTTCTGGTGGTTAGGTTTTGAAGGGTGGCAAGGTTAAGAAAAGAGGCTGGTTTAGGAAGAAATCAAGGTCTGACAAGTCGCCTTCACCTACGGGACTTGAAAGGCTAAAGAAATGCTCTAGATAAGGTGATGACCCGTATGACATCGACCGGTTTATATTTAATATTCATGAGAAGCCTAAAGCGGTTGGGGAAGAGGGTGGTTCTTAGGAAGACTTTGTTACGCCCGACCTTAATGTAGAATCGATGGTCGGGGAGGAAGCTAGGAAATCAGGCGGTTGAGGATATTGTAAAAGAAGTAGGTGAGACAGTTGCATTGGGTGTGAATCTAGGAGTTTCAAATATCGAGAGGTTCGAGTTGTCAATTGTGCATTTAGTTAACGAAGAAGGTTTTCAATCAGGTCATCAATGAATTGTATTTCATGGAATATTAGAGAGTTGGGGTCAGTGGGAAAGAGTGCATGGGTTCGGAAACTTAAGGTGGCAAACGAGGTGGGGTTCATTATGCTTTAGGAAACACAGTTTCAGTCGTTAGAAGGTGTGGATGTGGGTAGGTTCTGGGGGTCAGATGAGTTTGAATTTGAGTTTTTTGATACTATGGGTAGGTCCGGGGGCTTGATTTCATTTTGGGATCCTAAAGTTTTTATGAAGACTCCGGTGGTTAAAAGTAGATCGATGCTTGTGGTTTCGGAGTACTTGAAACAAGATGGTCAGAGGGTTTCTTTTGTAAATGTATACTGTCCGCAAAAATTGGTTGATAAACGGGTGGTTTGGGATGAAATTAAGTTGCTTGATATGGATGATAATGGGTATTGGATTATGGCGGGTGACTTTAATTATGTCAGAGATCGGGTGGAACGTATAAATTCTAAGTTTAATGAAGTGGCTACGAAAGAGTTTAACGAATTCTTGGAAGATGCTGGATTGTACGAATACTCTTTGAGGGCTCGAAAATTCACATATCTTGCAGGGAACAAGCTTAGCCGAATTGACCTGGTTTTGTTTGTTGGTCGTTTTTCAACAAATGGCCTAACGCGGAGTATAGAGTTCTAGAACGGGTTGAATCGGATCATAGTCCATTGTTGCTTAAAATTGAGACGAGGAATTTTGGTTCCAAACCGTTTAGGTTTTACAACTCGTGGTTAAATAGAGAAGGATTGGATAAGGAGGTTGTGTCGTCCAATAGTGTTCGTGGTTCGCCTGATGTGAGGATGATGTCGAAGTTCAGGTTACTTAGGTCGAGGATCAAGGAGTGGCATACTCATCAGCATAACTTGGAACTTGAGGAGCAAAGTGGTCTTGTGGCTGAGATTGGTGAATTAGAATTGGCTCTGGAAGACCGTGACTTAACTGAAGCTGAAAGACGGGTTTACGAAGAAGCCTCTAAGCGGTTGAAAGAGTTGGAAGCTTATAAGGTTCGAGATTTGAAACAAAAAGCTAGAGTAAAGTGGGCGAAAAGGGGCGATGAGAACTCTCCTTTCTTCCATGGTGTTATTAATGCCCGTAGAGGTTCTAATTCTATCCCTGGATTGTTCATTAATGGTGAGTGGGTTACGAAACCAAAAGAGATTAAAAAGGAGGTGCATCGGTTTTTCAAAAGAGAAGTTTGTTGAAGATATCAAAGATCAGCCTTTCCTCAGGGTGCATGGTTTAAAGATGTTGGATCAGGAAGCAGGGGAAGGGCTTGTGTCTCTTTTTTTAGAGGAAGAAATCAAAGATGCGGTGTTTGAATGTGGAAGCGATAAAGCGTCAGGCCCAGATAGGTTCAATTTTCATTTTATTAAAAAAATTTGGTCTCTTTTTTCAGGTGATTTCTTAGAGATATTTAATACGTTTGCTAAGACGGGGGTTATTAATCGGGGAGTGGGGTCCTCGTTTATCACTTTGGTTCCTAAAGTGAAGGATTCGGTGGACTTGGGTGAGTACCGCCCGATTAACTTGATTGGTGTAGTTAGCAAAGTCATTTCAAAAGTCCTAGCTAACCGCTTGAAAAAGGTGATCGATAGTCTTATATCTAAAACTCATTCGACATTTATAGCAGGGAGATATATTTTGGACGGGCCTCTAATTATTAGTGAAGTTCTATCTTGGGCTAAAAGATTTGCGAAGGAGCTGTTTATGTTAAATATTGATTTTGCAAAAGCGTACGATAATGTTAATTGGGGTTTTTTGATATCGGTTATGAGACAGATGAACTTTCCATCGATTTGGTGTAATTGGATTAAAGGTGTATTAGAGTCAGCTAGGTCGTCGGTTCTTGTCAACGGGTCCCCTACATTTGAGTTTTCATGTGACAAAGGTATGAGACAAGGAGATCCCATGTCTCCTTTCTTGTTTATTATTGTCATGGAGGCTCTTGCTGGTATGATGAGGAAGGCGTGTGATGTGGGGTCTTTTACTCCCATTCGGCTTCCGAATAGTGGTATTATTCTTTCTCATTTCCTTTATGCAGATGGTGCGATGATTATGGGTGAGTGGTCGGATAATAATTTTATGACTCTTAGACGCCTTCTTAGAGTGTTCCATTTATGTTCGGACCTTGGGATTAATATTCATAAATCTACTCTTTTTGGAGTGGGGAAGAGTATGGATGAGGTTAGTGAGAAGGCGAGGAAGATGGGGTGTTGTTCGGGAGAGACTCCGTTTTCTTATCTTGGAATTCGTGTGGGTGCTAATATGAGTAGGATAAGTAATTGGGATCCGGTGGTAAAGGTGTTCAAAGCTATACTTTCCAAGTGGAAATCGAAGGTCCTCTCTATTGGAGGTCGGTTGACATTAATAAAATCGGTGTTGGAAAGTTTGCCATCTTATTATTTTTCTTTGTATAAGGCACCGGTTGCGGTAATTAATAGTTTGGAATCCTTGATAAAAAGATTTCTGTGGTGCGGTGACTTGAATAGTACAAAGGTTCATTGGGTAGCATGGGATAAAGTTACCAAACCAAAGAATCGAGGTGGGTTGGGGCTTAGTAAACATGGAGATAGTAACAATGCCTTTTTGTTAAAACTAGTATTAACACCCCGCGCGTTGCGGCGGGGTGTAAAACTATACCAAGTAGCACTAATGCCACACCACCACCAGCGACCATTAACACCAAAAAGCTCGTAAAAGTAAAATAAAATAAAAAAAGAAAAAATAACACCGAATGAAAAGAAGACGTAAAATCGTAGAACCACGCACGCTCGTTACGACGTGTTAAGGCCAAAGGCGTAAAATCGATGGCTTTTAATAACTATGGTTAATGTGAAATAACTAAGTCGGTCTAGGACCCGCGCATTGCGACGAACTTGTTATAACTCGCAAAATTTAGAACGGAACTTAAAAGCAAAAAATTGCGTAAGATGAAAGTTATGTGGGACCGAAGTTGAAAGAAAAAAAAATTAGGGTTAAATTGTAAAAGATGAAAATCTTTGCGTTAAAAGTAAAAAAAGAGAAGTTTTGGGTTAGAAGTGGAAAATCAAAATTGTTAGTGTTAAATTGTAAAAAATGAAAATATTTTGTGTTAAAAGTAAAAAAGAAAAACATTTGAGTTAAAAATGTAACATCAAATTTTTTTTTGAACTTTGATAATTGGTATGTTAGTACAACTCAACGAAGCAAAGCTTACAACCCTTTAAAACATAAAACATCCTTAAAGCATGATGTACAACCTAGCATTGCATAAATGCTTTGATAATTAGTATATTTTAAATGGCTTTGGCGTTATCATAAAGAAGGGAACTCCATGTGGAGAAGAGTTATCGACGCCATACATGGTTTGATGAGGAGGTGGGAGACCTATCCGGTTAAATCTAGATTTTCGGGTGCATGGACAAGATTAGTTAGTAGTTGTTGTCATCTGAAGGTTGGTGATATGTTCGGCTCAAATATAATAAGGGGTCAACTCGGAAATGGACCGGATATCAAGTTTTGGTTAGATCCGTGGGTTACACGAGTGCCTTTGAAAATGATGTTTCCCGCTTTGTTCCGGCTAGAGGTAGATAAGTGGAGCGTGGTTGCGGATAGGATTGGGTCTACTAACTTGGCTGGACCGATTAGTTGGAGTTGGAAATCTTACCCCTCTTCGGATCAAGAAGTCAGTGAACTGCTTAATTGTAATCGGCTCATTGCAGACCAACGATTGTTAGACAAAAGAGATTATTGGGCTTGGGTTGTTACTGGGCCGACTGAATTCACGGTGCAGGAGGCTAGAAAGTGGCTGCAAGGGGATCGAGATGTTCAAAGTGATATTGTTTTTTATTGGTGTAAGTGGGTTCCATTGAAGTGTAGTGTTTTTATGTGGAGGGTTCTGTTAGATAGAATTCCTACCAAAGTGGCATTGCGGAGAAGAAATATCATTCATGGGCATTGCCTTTTTGAGTTTTATATTGAGGTTGAAGAAAGCGTGGATCACATATTTACTGTTTGCACGGTGGCGAATGGTGTTTGGAATGGTATAACGAATTGGGTTCATTTACCACCTATCTTCCTTTTCACGGTTAAAGATATTGTTGAGGTAGTAACGAATTCGGGATGGTCGAAGAATAAGAAAGAGATCTTATACGGTATTTTCATGGTGGTTTGTTGGCGGTTATGGAAAGCTAGAAACGAAAAGGTGTACAATCAGACGATCAGGAATATGGTAGAAATTGTGGTTGATGTCAAATCGTTGCCGTATCTTTGGTTATGTAATAGGGGTAGGTTTGGTGTTGTGGATTGGAAGGGTTGGAAGTCTTTTCATTTTGATGTAATGTAATCGTTTGGGCCGGTGGGTATTTCCGTCTTGGAGACTCCCGGTTTCTTTTTTTTTTAATAAAATTTGCCTTTAAAAAAAACTAATGTAAATAAAGTGCGTTATTAGCCCAAACTAGACCTAAGCCCATGAATAGGCAACGATAGTTACCAGCCCAATGTTTTCGTATTTGTCCAAAAGGCGGCAATGAATTAACGTTTTCCTACTAAAGGGCATGTAACACAACGGTAACAAGGTATTGAAATGGTCCACCCTTCCAAGAGATAAATATTCAAATCTCGTTGTGAACAATTAGTTTAGGTTTAGGTTATTGTTAAAAAAAATAATAATACTGACATTTTACTGTAAAATAAATCTAATAGTGATACAAGTAAATCATTGTGATTATGTTCATGTGATGGCAAAAAAAAAAAAAGTTTAGTATCACTAGTGCTTACTTCATTAAAATTATTTAAACACATCTAACTAAAATCATTAACGTTGATATTTACTCAAAGCCACCCAATTTTTCTCATAGGGTGTTGCCTCACCAAAATGATCATTTAAGTGTTGAAAAATGAACTTTCTTATAAAATGACTCATCCTTGTTTGGTTTCTCTTACCATTTTTTACCATTAAAGCATGAAAAGTGTTACTGTCAAAACTTAGGGGAAGAGACACTCCAGGCTACTAGCCTAGTCTCGATCAATAATATTCTGTCATATCAAATTCAACTTAAAGTAACCTGGAAGCTCCCAATTCAGGCTACTAGCACTTTTTTTTTTCATTTTAAAACAAACAAAACTTAATAAAAACATATTTATATAAACATAATATTATACATAAATTACTAAAAAACTAAAATACAATTAAACAAGAAAAAAAATAAACACACAATTAAGCTAAAAAAACACACAAACTAATTAAACTTAAACTTAAAACTAATTATCAAGGCACGCCTTCATCAATTGCCACGCTAAGATGTGGGGGAACTCGGAACCGTACCCAGCTTGGTGCTCGATTTGGGCGAGCCCAATTGCCACGTCCTCGTGCGTGTCCTCACCCTCCTTCCCGCAAAATTCTTTGATATTGGGGGTTGAAGCAATCACACTTCTTGAAGAGATCTTCCTATTTCTGGTGTAGGAAATCGGTCGTGCAGTTGGTATCACCGACTAGCTCCTTAAAGTTAGCTAGGACTAAGGCCAAAAAGATGGTCCCGGTGGAGTCGGTGCATCCTTGACCATGGTGTAGGCGGTCACCAAGGCAATCTCATCTTCTTCCGCCCAACGGACCATGGTCAGAGGTTGTGACGGTGGTGCTCGATGGGATTAGGTTGGAGGCTGTGGTTGTGCTCGATGGGATTTGCTGGGGTTACCGACGGTGGTGGGGTTGTGGGTGAAAATGACCAATGGTGTGGGTATTTATAATAATAATTTAGGTAAAAAAAAGTTTAAATATTTTGACCATTTCTGCAGGATCAAATGTCAGAACGATCAAAAAATAAATGTTTTTCAATCGTTGCAGCTCAGCAAGATATAACTGAGTTGCTTGACTTTTCAATGTAGCCGGGGGTGGCGACAGTGTAGCCGTCCGGCTACCGTAGCCGAAAGACCCTAGCCGGTCAGTGCTCCGTCCCCTTATAATTTACCGATTTATTCTGGAAAAGTTCATAAAAAGCGTTATGGAAATAAATTAGTTAAAATTGTCTAGCATTAATGAGAACATTATGTAAACAAATTACTTAAAATAGTGTTGCATTTATATATAGTTTTATGTTATAATCTTATGTTTTTTTTAAAGGTTAATTTTATTCAAACACCGTGAAAACTCAATTTCCAAGGCGAAGAAACAGCCGCGCCAACCAAAAATTACACCATATCAAACATACACCATTTCTCTCAATCTATACATCCAGATTTGTATCTATTTCTAAACCATAGGAAACTCATTGTTTTAATTTCCACTACCACTTCCGCTACCGACATTTTCGTATTTGAAAATATGAGATTGTTTCTCGCTCTCCAAATACTCGATAATGCCATGAAAACAATCTCTTAAAAAGTTATATTCTTTGTTTCGTTCAAACCCACGGACCTATACATCTCGACCACATCTCTAACAGAAAAGGCGAAAATATTAGGAATGTGACACCAAGCAGAAATAGCCGCCCAAATCACTGAGACGAAAATACATCCGGAAAACAAATGCTCCACCGTCTCCCTACCGTGATCACATAAAACACACTCCTTCTTGGGCACATGTATATTCCGTCTCTCTAAAGCGTTCGTGGTAGCGATTCTATCAAATTCTACTCGCCACACAAAAACTTTAACTTTTGTACGGATCCATTTGCACCATTTTAGCACAAAAGCCGGTCCTTGTTCCATCGAGTTCAACCATTTCTTTGCAGCCCTCACTTAAAACTCCCCCGAAGCATCTAAAGAACACGCCCATCCATCTCTGTTATTAGACAAAAACATCCGAGCCAACACCCTTATGCAATCATCCATTTCAGCCTGCACTGCAGCATCAGGCGAAACCGTTATCCTGTCCCAGAAGCCAACTGCTGCTGAATATTTATCCCTCTATCTGCCACGACCACAAGTTTATCCTTCTCCAAAGCGAACATTTTCGAAAATCTATCTTTGAATGGTTCATCGCCCATCCACCTATCAAACCAAAATCGAATGCTTCTACCATCTCTTAATTTCCCAACAAAACAATCAAGAATACCTTTACCCTCCACCTTGGTTTTGCACCCATGTTTAACAATATTTTTCCAAACTCCTGTGAGTCGATTATTAACCGGTACAATCCATTGGCTTTTCTTCGACACATGCAGCGAATCAATAATACTCCTCCAAAGTGCACTTGACTCCACCGTATATCGCCATAACCATTTCAAAATTAGTGCACTATTATTAGTCCCCAACTGGTTCAATCCCAATCCGCCGTTCTTCTTTGAAGTCGTCACTTTATCTCATCCCACCTAATGCAACTTTCGCTTATCCTCATTCCCACCCCACCAAAACTTTCTAATCACCGCTTCGATCTCTTGAATGACTTTGATCGGTGCTTTAAAAATGGAAAAATAATACGTAGGCAGGCTCTCCAACACGGATTTGATAAGCGTAATCCTTCCACCAATGGATAAAACACGCGACTTCCACTTAGAAAGTCTAGACCGGACAACCTCCTTTACCGGATCCTAATTGGATATCTGATTCATATTCGCGCCAACCTTCACACCTAGGTAAAGAAACGGAAATGCCCCCACTTTACACCCAAATATCAACGCCTTCTCATTAATCAAGTCATGTGAAACTCCACACCCAAAGATACTCGACTTTTGAACATTAATCTTTAAACCCGAGCATATATAAAAAACCCTCAAAATTCTCATGACACTTTTGAGGTTATTATCATTCCACTCACCCAACACCATTGCATCATCCGCATATAGAAGATTAGATATACTCGGCCCTCCATTCGGTAAATTCACACCCTCAAAAACTCCAATATCTTTGGCTCTACCAAACAAACTTGAAAGACCTTCCATAACCAAAACGAATAAAAATGGCGAAAGCGGATCCCATTGACGAATCCCTTTAAAACATTGGAACTCAACCGTAGGTGAGCCATTCACCAAAATAGAAGAATGGGCCGAGGACAATATACCATATATCCATGAACACCATTTATCCGGAAAACCCATCTGTCTCATAATGTCCATCAAAAAATCCCAATGGACATTATCATACGCCTTCTCAAAATCGATTTTGAACATGAATAATCTCTTTCCCATGACCCGAGCCCAAGATAATATTTCATTTATAATTAAGGGACCATCGAGTATATGCCTTCCGCTAATAAACGCTGATTGTGTCTCGGATATCAAATCATTCAAAACATTACGCAATCTATTAGCCAATCGTTTAGAAATTACTTTACTAGTTACTCCAATTAGATTGATAGGCCTCTAATATCCCAGACCCATAGGATCTTTATTTTTCAGTATCAAAGTTATAAAAGAAGAGCCCACACCTTTTTTTATCTTACCATGATTCCAAAAATAATCCACCACATCCATAAAATTGTTGGCTAATAAATTCCAAAATCTTTTGATAAATTTGAAATTTAGGCCGTCAGGACCCGGAGCCTTATCATCTCCACAAGAGAACACCGCATTCTTAACCTCCTCCCTTGAAAAGCGAACCACTAAGTATTCGGCATTTCCCGAAGAGATCTGCTTCAAGTTTGAACACCTTAACCTCGGTCGTACCTCCAAGTCTTCTTTAAACTTTGAACTAAAAAAACCGCGAACCAGCGTCTTAATCTGAGAAGGATCCGAAATCCATTCCCCATCATTCAAAATCCCCGGTATAGAGTTTGCTAATCGCCTTTTATTAAGACAACTATGAAAAAAACTAGTATTGTCATCACTAAACTTCGCCCAATTATTCCTCGCCTTTTGTTTCAAATCATTATACTATATTAATAATAGAATGCATTTGAACAGTAATCTTTTTTTATATTAAAAATATATTTGATTTATTTCAAAGTAATCGTTTATAATAACAAACAATAGGTTGGGTCAGTTGGTGTTTGTGTAGTTTTGTGACTAATTGGTCTGGAGTTCGAATCCCTAGACTCGGTTGCCTTTTTTTATTTTTTGTAATAGTTTTCCCCTGCCACGTGTATTAAACGTTTAGACCCCACGTGTTATAGCTCTTTTTAACCCACGTTATTTCTCATCTTCTTATAAGCAGCTCTCAATTTTTTTTTTAGCATTCGATCCCAAAAACCATCTCCCTTTACTCTGTAAGTTCAAATCTTTTCGTGAGGTTTACATTTTTTTTCTATAGATTCTGGTATTGTGATTCCAATGCTTGGATGATATACAATTGTTCAACCAACACTCTGTTACATACTATGTGAACTTATACTATGTAAGATGTGTTATAGTTGTTTGATGAAATGTCGCCTTAATTGTTTATGTTATATTTGCTTCTTATGTTGTTTAAGTTTGGTTATTTATGGTTTGTGTTTGTTTTACTCATGTACAGTGCATTGGATGCTCTTTGTTTGCGCAACGTTCGTTTTGCTTGCTTACCGGATGCAAGTAAGTTTCGGGCTGTCCAATTAGTTAAATTTTGTTATATCCTACATGCACTACATATTTATTATCATACCTCTAACTAGCTTTTTATATTATCACAGCAAATGGACAACAATAGTGTGGGAAGTTTACGTCCTGCGGAATTAGCTCCACCAATTTGCATTCGAGTGATAAGAAAATGGGTCCCTAACCACCGTGAAAATGAAATCCATCATCTTTTTGTTGACAAAGAGGTATGTGCAGTAGATATAAATACAAAGACTTATTAAAAGTTCATTCATATTTCATTCATTTGTTTTACTAGAGATTTGAATTCTACCATCAGCCTATAACTGTTATTCGGAGGATTGAGATGAACCATGAAAATATGAAATTGATGGGATCTTTGGGTTGTATGTATTTGTTGACGCGTGTTCACAAATGGGTCCTCCGTCTACAAGGTGTCACAAAACGAAAGCCTAAAAACTTTTTAACAGTTTAGTCACCTGATGATTGTCCGCTTAATTTTCCTCAGGTTTTGAACATTAAATATCCAATTTCTGTGTCAGTTGTGACTGGATTGAATCCGTTAATTTTTGGGCGATCTTTGTGATTATCAATGGATAAAACATTATAGAAAAATGTACTGACCTGCAAATATGGTTTATGGTATTATTTTCCCTTTCCTATAACATTAAATGGAAATTACAAATGGTTTTTAGGCACCTAGGGATTTTATTAGCCTACGCGCCTATTCGGGTAGCCGTTTTCCCGCTTACTCGCGATTCGCCTGTGTGCAGAGATGCCTATTAAAGTAGGCGTTTAAGTGTTTTATACGCTTAGGCGACGATTCGTTTAAGCACATAGGCGCCTAGGCGCGTAAGCGCATAGGTATCATTAAAATGTACTCACCTGAAAATATGGTTTCCAGTATTAGCTCATGGCATATAACAACTTGCAAGGTTAAGTAACTATAATGTAATTCACCACAACTACCATGATCAAAACTGTCCCTACTGCGTGGAACTTGGTTTTCAGTTTACGTCATTTTATAAAAGATGGTTAACATAGATTTAAATCATGTTATCTCTACGTTTTCTAACTGAGGTCTGCTGATTTGTTACAGGACCATGCTAGGCGCCACCTAGGTTCTTAAACAAATAACTAAACACTAAGGCATTTGATTCGCTTAAGACCCTACACACCTAATCCCCTAAGCGAATAAACGCCTAAATGTCTAGGCGCTTATGCGTTTAAGTGCCTAAGTGTTTGATTATTGTACCTATATGTTCTTTTCGTGATATGAGGAAGTTAAAGAATACCTACTTTACTACCTATTGTTTTAAATATTTACCTTTTGTTAACTAAAGATTCACTTTAACACAACTCTTCAATACACAGGGTTTTGGAATTCAAGCAATGGCAAAAGACAAGAACAGAGAAATTGTTGATCCAAAACTGTCTATGCAAAAGACAATAACTACCATGCAAAGAAATGTTGAACAAAAGAGATCCCCCAAGGATCAAAGAAATTGCACACACAGAAATCCGTTTTCAAGTCCAGGCCGAAAAAGATCCTCGAACAGGTATGACAACCTATACAGTCAACAACGCACAGTTCCTACAACAGCAAGCCACACCAATTGCCACTTCCAGCAGCACCTCGCCATCCACGACACCAACACCATCGACACCAGACATACGAATAAAACCCACTGCCAAGCGCAACCTGTTTCAAACATCAGGTAACGACTACTTTTTAAATGCTCAGGTCTTTTCTTTTTTGCTACTTTTGCCTCATAAATGACCTATTTTTTTATAAAAAAATGAATCTTTTGTTCATTTTATATAAATGAGATCTAAGCTTTTCTTGGGTTTGGAGTAATGTGGTTGAATTCGTAGTACTGTTATGTTTCAACACATTACGTGAGTACAACTGTATAACAACATTGCTCTTGGTTTTGGTGTTAAAAAAAAAGGTCACATTTTGTTGTTTAAAAATATAAAAATTTGGTTTCATACATTAGTATGACCTAATTAGGATCTGGGTTACTGTGGGGTTTAGAGTAATTAAGGCTTTTGTTATATTATAAAAATAGGCATCTTTTTTTAGTTAATAAAGCTTACACTTTTATTGATTTTAAACCAATTGTAGGTTTCTATTATCCTGTATTCTGTTTAGTAATATACATCTCATTCCAATAAATATCTCCAACAAAGATCAGCCTCCTGTTATATATCATATTACATAAGCAGTCTTCCCTTTACCATCTCCGTTATTCCTAACCCACAAACTAGATTTTGGCTTTTGATATCTTCTCATACTATAGTTGCTTACAGTTTCTTTGATGTGTTGTAACATAAACAAGATATTTTCAATATTTCAGGAGATACACGGAGCGCTGACAAGAGGCCTGCTCTCGGAAACTGAACAACTGCCCAGAAACGTCGCACACGCAGATATTTTGTTTGATCTGAAACGACGTCTTTTGTAACTCCTAGCGACACACACTGTCGTAACTAGGTTTGTAGATACCAACTTATGCATGCCAAGCAACTGCGCAGTCTGAAATGACATGTTTTGTAAAACTCAACTGTAACTGCAACTTTCAGTTACCTTTGTTCTTCAACAAGTAGTTATGTGTATGTATTTACTCCAGCTTAGACGCTCGCTTGAAGGCTTGGGACATCAAATATGCCATATAAATTATAAGTGAAACATAAGAAAGTTAGGCATGCGCGAAACACTCATGCCGCTACAAGTATTGGGCAGGTAACAACAACAGTATGGGACAACATGGGAGGTAACAACAACAGTATGGGACAACATAGGAGGATTGCACTATGATATTCGACCCAATCAAAACAGGCCTTTATAACTACTAAAAGACAACAAGAATCAAGCGTTGATGCCATTTAAACGCCGCAGCCAACACCAATACCAACATATTATTGCTTCAATTGGTACTGTCCAACAAAAAAACTATTTCTCTTCTCAAAACTTGCAATCAATCAGTTTGCAACTTTTATACGATAAATCTTAAAAAAACCCCGCAAAACAGATGTTTAAACAATCGCGTAGCGCGCGATTTTGAAACCTCCTAGTTAAATTTAATTTCCTCTAATTCATACATACGTCTTTTGATCTCTTGAAACACCCACAATTCTGGCTCCAATAAGTCCCGGTCCAAACGTATCTCATCTAACTCATTCAATTCCCTCATGAGACCCGCATACTCCTCCTTTTCCACCTTAGGACATTCATCCTTCCACCTATTAAATATGTTCCTGAAATGCTTGAATTTTAACATCAATTTAATATCCGGAGGTCCAGACCAACAAACGAATCATTGGCCAATTTTACCACATCCTCGAACTCCCTTTCTATCCAACGAAGAATTAAAAAATCGAAACAGCTTCGGACCAAAGTTTCTCGATTCCGTCTTCAGAATTAGAGGACAATGGTCTGATTTCACTCTAGGGAGGGCCCGGTATTCCGCACCCGACCATTTATTCAACACCGACCAACCCACCAAAATGCGATCAATTCTACTCATCTTATTACCTTTGAGCGTATACTCTTGAAGCTCATTCTCCTCCAAAAAGTCGATAAAATCTCTAGCACTCGAAGCATCAAACAAAGAATTTCTTCTATCCTCAACTGTTCTCACTACATTAAAATTTCCCGCCAATACCAAATAACCCTCGACTGTTCCCACCACCGATATTAACTCTCCCCATGACCCCCTTTTTTCAATCACACCTTGAGGCCCGTACACGTTAATAACACTAAGCAAGCTTTTCCCCACTCCCTTTGATCTCACCCGAGACATACTCTTAATACTCTTAATGTCTTTTGTTATAATCTTATGTGAGATCCTTTTTAATACTCTTACGCTTCCTTAAATAAATTCGCCTAACTTTACTAAATCATGCACTAACTAGAAGTAAAATGTATGTATGTATTAATCTTTAACATCAAAGTCATTATGTCAAATGATGCTTATTTATTGAAACAAAAAAAATAAGAAAAAAATTTCTAAACTTATGATATCTTTAAAAATGTTGTTTAAAGAAATAAAAATATATGAATTAATTACACTGTTAGTTTTACATTACGACTTTACATATTTATTTAAAATTACACCACTAATCCCAAGTTATGCATAAACGTAACATCAATGAACGTTGGCCATAGATGAAGTTATCAATTTTAGGATAACCTCATTTTTGGCAAGGGACCAATCATGTTATATTTATGTATAATTTATGGTTGTTTATGGATCGAGCCGAATTGATCAGACCTTTGCTCATAACCGGTTCGTTTACAAACTGAACAGAGCATTTTTTTCAACCAAGCCAAAGTCGAACAAGTAGTCTTTCGATCCGAGTGAACATCAAGCGAGTATCGAGCGTCACTGACAAAAAAAGGAAAGTGATGATGGGGTGTGTTTTTTTTAGAGTAAAGTGGAGTTTTTATCCCTAAGATTTTGTCCAATTAGAACACAAGTTGGCATTTAATGAAGAATGTCTTACATAAAAAAAAAGAAAGCACAAGTATATATTTAACAAATAAGAAGGAATAAGAAAAACAGTCATCTAGTTCTATCGAAATAAACTGAGCAGGAAGATGAATTGTCAACCGATCGATCGAAGCAGACCCTTGTTCTACCAGAAGTTCGAAAACGAGTTAACTGATTGAAGCAAAACCCTGGCGAGTGGCGATGGAGAAATCAAATAGTGAAGGCCGATGAGGAGTTTTGATAGGGTTTTGTACTTCTGAATCGAATGGCATGTTGAGGGTCGAGAGTGTCAATAGATACTTCACATTTCAGTATTTGATGTTTTGACTCAATTACTCAAATAAACATTGGAGTATTGGAGAATGGACTCTTGGTCTTAGACTTTAATTATAGTTACTCAAATGGTCTCTATTTGGATCTTTCACCAAACAATATTAATGTGGGCTTATAGTTATTTTATTAAGAATAATATATATAAATCGAGCAAATCGATCCGAACTGAGCGGACCTTTGTTCGTACTTGGTTTGCTTATAAACCGAACTGATCTGAACCTAGCGCGTTTTCAATCGAGTTGAATCAAAAAAGCAAATTCCAAGCATTTTTCGAACGAGTGATGAACAATTTGAACATCCCTAATATAATTTGGCACCCATATGTAGTTTCCTGTTGATACGTATCAAAATCATAATATGCACATACCACAGGGACTAACTGTGTGATTAACTCTAAAAATATATATATTTCATTCTTAGCTGAATAATCCTAACCAAACAAGTTAATAGAATAAGGGTTTGCATGTTTGGTAGTTTTTTAATGATTCCATTAACATGCTACATTTGAATTAGTCAGCATTAAGTGTGTTTGTTCACTGACAAAACACATCTGAAATAGTCAGTAAGTCTATTACTCTATTAGTGATTAAGTTTCAAAGTGATGTTAAATGAAAATTTACCCATTTATCTATTTACATGTGCTCATAACCCTTAGCCGACGAATCATGCATGACACGGTACCTCTTGCTCGACCCACCACCTCCTCCTCCAAAGACCAACTAGTCAGGCTAAGACTAGTCAGGACTCTTACCGGTTCAAAGTCTTTTACCAATCAGCTCTTTTTATGTTTCTAACACTTGTTGACGCAAAGTTTTATAGAATACAGTGACAGTCCCAGTCTGATCGAGTGGTCATATAAACAAAGTAAAAAGCATTTTCCATATATTTAAATATCGTATAATCAGCTTGTAAACATCTAAATAAGATGGGACACGTTCCTTTCAAAGCTTTTAGTTAAAAAGATGAGATATTATTATTATTTATGCATTAAATTCTGAATATGTGGATCAAAGGAAGTTAAAGAACCATTTAAAAAGGCAACACATTCACTTATATATTATATATAACTAGAATAAAGTCCCGCGCGTTGCCGCGGGTTATGTAAAACCGTGTCAAGTAGCATTAATGTCATCCTACCGTAAGCATTAACCAACACCAAAAAAAGCTCATATAGAAAACAATTAAAAAACTTAAAATAGAAAAAAAAACGAACAGAATGGAGCCTATTAAGGGGCGCGAGAGATTTGAGATGGAGCCTATGTGATCTTGCACCAATCATTTTTTTACTTTTATTTAATTAATAGTTAAAACAAAACACGATACTTAAAATTAATTAGAGATGTGGTAGTCACATAATGGAGCGTTACTTTAAACTTTAACGCATGGCATAAGACCATAGGGTATGGAGGAGGCCCATCATCCATGCCTTGCCTCCACCTCAGCTGCCACGTCAGCGTGGGGTAGGAGCATCCATGAGATGATGGTCCTAGGGGTGTGGAGGGAGGCCCATCATCATTTAATGTTTTCCCTTTTTTTTTTGTTTTTTTTAATTAAATAATATTAATGATTCTCTCCCCTCTTCCTATTGGACGGCATCAACGGCAATATTTTGCCTCCCTTGCCGCTCCTAAGCCTATGTCGCCCCTGGGGGGTGGTGTAGCTAGGCCCGGCATAGCTTTGCCTTGCCTATGCCGCCCCCCATACCCACTGGTCTAATAAATAACTTTTTTATAAACTAACACCTTACCTGTCAGATGTGCATTTTAAATATAATGTCGATTTTAAGATGTTAGAAAATATATTATTATTGGAATAGTGAAATGATGTATTATTCGGACCATGTGTTAGTGGAATAGATACACACCCCTTGTTTTAATCAAACAAATGGGATGGTCACGTGATCACCTAAATCTTGCACATCTCTTGCTGTTATCCATAAACTTTTACCAAGGGCAAGAATTACAACTCAAAAAACCAACCTTAAATACTTCTACTGGTAAGTCGATAATCTTTTTACTAAACATCGGACCTTCACTCTTAAACCATCGCAACACCTCTCTCTCTCTCTCAACAATAACTCTGGCCTTACCCTTCCAATCGGAGCTCTACAACCCCCACCGCCAAACACCACCACCTACTTTTGCCCCTATCACCTTACACCACCGCCGACAGCAACCCCGCAACAACCATCGCCAACGTCAGCAACAGCCTCGCCCAACACCACCACCAACTGTAACCTCCACGGGTGACCGGTTCCTCACCATCCCGAAATGAAAAAACAAACTTCGCCGGTGAAGACGGTGGTTCTAGCGGCGGAAGACGGTTATAATGGTTGTTTACCGATATTTACAGAGTGTATTGAGAAATATGAGATAGAAATTCTATGAGAGAAAAATGTAGCAGGTTTATAAACCAAAAAAGGGGTACAACCTCTTAAACTAAGGTTACAACCCTTTTATGCACAATACACACGTTATGCACAATGTACAACATGATGAAGCATAAATAACTTGTAAATTAATATATATATAATTACAAATACCAACTTAACGGCAAACCTAACTTCCGTTAATTATTCAACGGAGTTACGATTTCCCAACCGTTCCCATCACTTGGCTATCAACACCCCATTTCAGTACCATTACATTTCTCCCTGTTCAACCGCCCAGACCACCGTTTCCATTTTTTGTTCATATAGCAACTAAACGGCGCTCATATATACCAGACCGGCGGTAAGATACTTCCCCGGCCGGCTGATGGCCTTCTCAAGTACACGGCGGTAACAATCGCACAATCGCGTCATCACGGTATCGTTTTATATTCTTTCAAACCCAATAGCATATAAGTTTTCCTCTGTTGTAATTATTGGGGAATCATTTGTTTGAAGATGTAATTTCGGTAGTAAATGATGAATTGGACTCACTGGAATCATGAATTCGTGAATGAGTAGTCAAATTTCAAACCCTTTCGCTGCTTATTAATTCGATGTTCTTTGTTTGTATGGTTTCGAACAAGATATGTGTGTTTTCATGTTAGCGATTCGTCTGTTGATTGTTTGCATATTTTCGTTTGTTGAGTACGAAAAAAAATGTCGTTTTTTGTTTGTATGGTATTAAGAAGACATGAAGACGTGAGTTTTATGTGTTATTTGAGGATAAACAAAATAATAGATAATTAATATTGTGTATAGATAATTAATATTGTGCATATCTCTTATGTATTTAAATTTGTATCCATTCCATATAGATAGGATCCCATGTATTATATATGATTGATGATTAATGAGAATAAACCAAGGGGATTCAATTCTATCATGGTATCAAGAGATAATTCTCCCTAAACCCTACTTCTCTTCGATCCTGTTCTTCCTTTTCTGGCTGCCGTATTCTTCTTTCAGCAGCAGCCGAACCACCATTCTGCTTCTGTTCTTCTTCGCAAACCATCATGACCTCTCCTGCTTCCTCATCAACTATTATACCCACCATCAATGTCGAATCCAAACTACACCCGGCTGCCACCGTGTCCAATATCAAGAACTATGTCCCTATTGTTCTTGAAATCGAGTCCTCCCAATACTCGTCTTGGGCTACCTTGTTCAAACTTCACTGCAAGGCATGCATGGTTGATGACCATCTCAAACCTCGAGTCATCCCTTCTGATCCGGACGAAGCTGAATCCGCAAATACTAATGCTACCTGGGAGCGCCTCGACGCCATCGTCCTTCAATGGATATATACCACCATCTCAACGACCTGTTACACACCATCATCAACAATGTCGCTAATGCCCATGACGCTTGGGTCGCTATAGAAGATCTATTTCACGACAACAAGAGCGCTCGAGCCATTCATCTTATGGGTAAGTTTTCCAACACTCGCTTGGAAGGGTTTTCTAACATGTCTGCTTATTGTCAGGCTTTAAAAGTTTTAGCCGATCAACTAGCAAACGTTGACGCACCTGTGAACAATGACCGATTGGTACTACAATTGCTGGCTGGCCTCAATGACCAATACGAAAGTATCTCCACCATACTAAAAAATACCACCCACTTCCTACCTTTTACAATGCCCGTTCGAAGTTAATACAGGCCGAATCCGACAAAGCCGAACGTGCTTTAGCATCCTCAAAATCAGCCGCCAATGCCCTCACGCCACCACAAATACTCGCCCTCCTACCCTGACCCGAACCACTCCTCTGACAGCACCTATGGCCGCGGACGCGGACGCTCCAGTCGTCGTGGACGTGGTCGAGGCGGCTTTAGACGAGGAAGCCTTCTCACTTTTGGCCTTCACACTACCAACAAATCCCTCCCTGGTTTCCATCGGCCCAACAGAACTCACACCAATTCCCTTCCTACTCTTACCCAACGGCCCAATTTACCCCTTCACCTTTTTCCTGGCCCACCCCCCTTGCCCTTACCCCACTTCCCACCGCCCAGCAGCAGTAGTCAATCGGCTCACAACCAGCTTGGTCTTTTGGGCCCCGCCCACAGCAAAACAATTATGCCGCTTATAGCCCGACTGACATCGAGCAAGCTCTTTACACTATGTCTCTTCAGCAGCCAGACCCGACACAGTATATGGACACTGGTGCCTCCTCAACCATGTCACATGAACAAGGTGATTTCCATTCTTTTTCTAATTCGTGCATTCCTCAAAATATTATAGTAGGTAATGGTCAAACTATTCCGGTAGTAGGACAAGGCACAAAATACCTTCCAAACCTTTCCCACCTTTTTGTCCTTAAAAACGTCCTTTACTCACCTAAATTAATTAAAAACCTTATTTCTGTTCGTCGCTTTACTAGAGATAACTCCGTGTCTGTTGAATTTGACCCGTTTGGTTTTCTTGTGAAGGACCTCAAGACGCGGGCCCCGCTCCTGCGATGCAACAGCAGCGGTGAACTCTACCCTCTGGTGCTCGGGTCCTCCTCATCCTCTCCCACAGCCTTTGCTGCCATCTCTGCGGATCTCTGGCACCAACGCCTTGGACATCCAGGACGTTCTTCTTTGAATTTTATTAAAAATAATAGTTCTATTTCTTTTAGTCAGTTTAATAAACATGTTTGTGACTCGTGTGTTTTTGGCAAAAGTATTCGGTTACCTTTCTTTCTTCTAATAATTGCGTGTTTCAACCATTTGATATAATTCATAGTGATGTGTGGACTTCTCCCATAATTAGCTCCTCTGGCCATAAATATTATGTCTTGTTTTTAGATGATTATTCTAATTTTTTGTGGACATACCCTCTCTCACATAAATCAAACGTTTTTAATGCCTTTGTTCAATTTGCTTCCACCATTAAAACACAATTTGAACGTACAATTAAAACTTTTCAATGTGATAATGGGGGTGAGTATGTTAACAATTCTTTCAAAAATTTTTCACTACAAATGGCATTCTTTACGTCTATCCTGCCCATTACACCTCTTCCCAAAACGGAAAAGCCGAAAGGAAAATCCGTACCATTAATAATGTCATTCGCACCCTTATGGCCCACGCATCATTACCAACTTATCTTTGGCACTTTGCCCTTGAAACCGCCATATACCTACTCAATATACTTCCTAATAAAGCCACCAACCATAAAACCCCAACCGAAATTTTATACCATTCCACACCCAGTTACGACCACCTTCGAGTCTTCGGTTGTTTTGCTACCCTCTCACTCCTCTACCACCATTCACAAACTAGAAAACCGTGCTAACCCTTGCGTCTTTCTCGGATATACTCCATCCCATAGGGGTACCGGTGCCTTGACTTGCAAACCAAACAGGTCTACATTTGCAGACACGTAGCGTTCGACGAAACAACCTTTCCTTTTTAAACAATCAACCGCCCCATCACCCACCTACACCTTTTTAGACTCCCACTTTC
>JAUTDX010004795.1:0-27090 GCA_030844895.1 Ambrosia x helenae | reverse complement strand
GTTATAATGTAATATAACCATATGCATATTGGTTGAGGCCATGCACAATAGAAACTTTAGACGTACAAGTGGAACATGAAGAAAGAACACGAATGGAAATTTCATTGTGTCCGAATTCAAACTTTTTTAATTCAGATTTGAATTTCATTAAACTTACAAATTTCTTATGATTTAGTTATTTTCATTTAACAAACACCCCCTTGAAAGTATATTTCATCTAAATTAAACTAATAACATTATGATCTTAATCATTCAATTATACACCATATTATATTATAGAGCAAGTTTAAAAATAACAAAGGACGTTATCGTGTTTAAGCGTACGAATGGAGCCTATAGGGTGCATGATATTATAAATTGGTCGTGCATGATTTCTGAATTTTTCCCGTGCGTGATTTTGATTGCGTATGGTTATGTTGTTACAATGAACTTTCTGACGTCGAAAGTGCAAGTGGTTATGTAGGGGGAGTTGACGTCCATACAGTGGTGGTGGATGGTTTCAAGTGTGTAAATGAATAATAGCGGCTGAAGGTGGTTAACCGGTTATGGAGGAAAGTAGCAGATGATGGTTGTTGTTCAATGATTGTCGATTGGAAGTTTGGTGATGACGTTGTAGGTGAGAGGGTGACGAAAGTGAAGGCGATAAGTTATCAGTTGTAGATTGTAGAAAACATCCCACCCCCAAAATCAAAGATACGTGATTTTTTTTATTTTAATTTTTTGTTCGTCGTGTGTAATGTGAATCACCTCTTCATAAAATATGACTCATTGTAAGTTAGCTCACTCTTAAAGTATTTTCAATTTGTTCCCTATATTATTGACAGTGTTTAAGACAAAAACCCAATTCATTTTTCTTCAATATAACCGTTGAATTGACACAATTATCTTTAAAGTAACCAACGTGACACATTTTTTTAATCCCATTAAATCCCAGCTAGGCCCTCATAAAAGCAAGAATAAACTTCAAAAATATTTATTTTTTAATCATTTAATTATAAAAAAATGGTAGGTCTTTGTATCTTCCCAAAACTAATTAAATAATTTAATCTGTCAAAAAATAAAAATAAATTAATTATGGTTTTTTAATGACAAGTCCATGGAGTTTCAGATTTTAGACCCATGCTTCGGATCTATGAAAGCATAAGACACGAAACCGAGGTTTTGTTTTGGTCAACAAAGTTGTTAATATACAACCACCATGTTTCCTCTTATTTACACTTTTACCCTCTTCTCTAACCCCCACATACTTTGTGCAAATGACCAAATGCCCCCTTCACACACGTATATTTAACACACACAGACGTGCTGTCACGTCAATATCTCAGGCACCAAACACATCATTTCTGGTGGACACATGATAATATTTTAAGCATAAATATATCTATTCTTTTATAGAATATTTTATTCTTCAAATTCGTTGTATTTTTTATAGACTTATTATAGTAAATATAATACTTACTATATATTAGATATAAATTGTTTATTCATACATACGTGAATGCATTGCTTTCCATTCTCGCTTCTTTAAGCGTAATATAATACTCTAGTGATTGCAAATACCCACTCTTAGGCAGGAAGCCGTAACCTTATTTGATTCGTAGCTCGTTAAGGGAAATGGTTTTAAAACGCCTATCATAGAGTCAGACCTTTTACGATTCTATCTCAATTATAAGAAAAATGATAAAGTATTATAGATTTTTTTAACAAAAGTAAATGACAAATCATCAATGTAAAATGGATTATTGGATCATATTAATAGTAATAATAATAATAATAATCTTATCTCAGTTAAAATCTTACTTTCAAATTAGTGGTGGTCAACACTAAAAAACATGTTCGTTTCATTTCATAACCAATAATACGCTAAAGCTAGAAAACGTACAACTTAATTTATACTATATAGGCTTGAATATAGCATATAAAACCATTATGTTGTGGTTTTTTTATAAATTTTTTATTTTATATACAAGAAGTATTATACAATTATCTCGAGTTCAACATAATATATTAAATAAAAATATTAAAAAAGGTAAATGGGGTACATGGTAAATTTCACATACCATACTTGTTTCAAAATTTTTGCCAAATTTGCTTTCACAGCTTTTTTATGCAGACTTCTGTACCCCCCTCCCAACACAAAGCAAAAAGTCATTCCAACCACACATTCCTGCTTCTGCTTTCATATGACCTAACCCAATTTACCAAACTAACCTTCCAGACATTTAACCTGTTCACATTTTACAAAAATGGTCCTTCCAATATATATAAAACTGTCAAATTACCACCAAATATATAGTAACACCCTGTACATTTTCTATATTCCCCAAAAGCACCCTATACTATAACCTCTCTCTTTTTTTTTCTTTTTAATTTCTTCTTCACATGTTCCTTGCTACCCACAAAAATTTCAAGGAAAATAATTCAACAAAATAACACATTAACAATCCAATTCTCCCCACCCAACATGTAAATAAACAACCGACAAACCGAACCGTTATCTTCGTCGTTCCGAGCCTGCTGACTTTGCGAAGCTCGGCAGGAACTAATGGTTTGATTGAAAATCTGTTTATGAATCGAACGGTCATTGTATTCTACAAAGATTCTGCCTATGAAATCACGAAAGCGTTTGGAATAAAAGCTTTGGATCCACAGCCGAGAGGGATGATGGGTCCGCTTGTAACGATTTGTATGCATGTTCCAGCTTCTTGCTAATATCATAATCTTGTAAAATGTCGATGATTCCAAAGTAGAGTACTACCTCGTATGTTTCACCGGTTCTTGAAGGTGTCAAATTGTTGAATCCACCTGGGGTATATTGGTCAAAATCACTTCGCCGGCTCATCCTCTCAGCTCTAGCTGGCATGTTTGCTCCCAATCTGATCAACGGTTTCTGATTAAGAAATATAATATTTTTTTTAATATTTCAAAACTATTATAGCAATAACTATGTATGAATTCAGACAAAGTCAAACCAGTACCAACTACCTATATGCCATATGGATCATGAATATCTTTTACAGATGACTTTTGTAAATTTAGAAAGAAAAAGTCAAAGTCAAAGCCAAACCATGTACATATGTCAAGAAATGCAATTAGAAAAGCCATGATAACACTTATGTATGAGTTTAGATGATAACAGATTAACAGCCATTACCCATGTGCCATATAGATCAAGGAGAGCATTTAACAGGCATTATTTTTGGCAGATTTTAGTAGATAAGACCAAAAGTCCAAACAAGAACATTTGTTCATAAATGTAATTACAAGACCATAACAAGACTTAATCTATGAATTTAGATGTATTCAATCATTAGGTAATATACAGGATTTTTGACAAATTAAGAAATGCCCAAAGTCAACGGCAGAACATGATCATGTGTCAATAGATGAAATTAGAAAGCATAATAATACTTATGTATTGCTTTAGATAAAGTCAACCATTACCCATATGACATATGGATCATTGAGAGCATTTCCAGGATTAGTTTTTTGGAAACAAAGAAGAAAATGTCAAAGTCAAGCTGAAACACGAACATGTGTCGCAAAAATGCAATTAGAAGGCCATAATAATACAATAAGGTCCCCACAAATAAACCTTGTCTGATGAAACTACATCATATTGCCAACCAAACACCGATTCATATTAATTATTTCCAACCACCATGATAAAAGCACCATTTATAGAAAATGGTTGTCGACTTAAAGAACATTAAAACTCATCAACCACCATGACAATGTCACAATTATAAGCCAATTAATTAGGGCATTTGCTCGATGAAGGGATGGCTAGTCACCAGTAGACCCAGAAAATCAATGAAAAAGGTTACAAAACTTAAATAGACACATAATGACATGGAAACATACCGGCCAGACAACACGCGATCCATGTCCTGTAACTCAGCTTCAAGAAACCGACATCCACGCATGAACTTTTCATTTTTGATATGAATCACTCTTCCTGATATGACATAGATGTTATGTTACAAATGTTGCAAACAAACATTATTAAGGTTATAAGCGCCAACAAATATACATATATATAGTATAAAGATAAAAGAAAAATACCATTTCTCAACAAAAATGGTGATAAACCATTTTGTCACCGGTATTATCATGACGAAAATGCATGCCAACTAGAAGACTATAATCCATAATCCTTCAGCCTCTAAAAACTCACAATCTCTGTTTATTTGTCTGAAAACGCAAACATTATATGTAAGCGAATTGACCATATATACAGTGGATAGAAGATAGAACCGTATAAGCTGAAGATATACTAACTTAATTAATTCTTTGAACCAGTCTCTTGAAGACGAAACACATAGTTTAGGTCAAGATCCTTGAGTGTGGTGGTTTCATCAATTTCTTCCTCGGGCTTATCAGTCATGCGCCCGTGTGATGATCCTTTAAGATCAAATCTTCTATGGATTCGATACTCAGAGCAAAATAGATTGCCCATCACAATAAACCGAGTCTGCATTACATTAAGTTCACAATGATTTCATTAGTGGCAAATCGCAAATCCAAACACCACTAAACGGTTCAAACCGGAAATTAAATTAAATTACCTTAATGCCACCAATGGGTTTGACACAATGAACACCAAAAAACTTTGTGACAAGAGAATTCTCATAACGACAAACATGCTCGTAATAACTTGGCAGCATTTTGATGAGAACCTAAAACCACGTTTCCCAAATTTAGTTTCATATGAAATATATCAACCGTTTCATTACGATAAACATTCAATCAAGATCTTTATACCTTGACTTCTGACTTTTTCACAGTCTTGATCATAAATCGATCATCCTGCGTCAAATAAAAAAAGCTCCCACTTTTCCCAGGTGACGAAAGCTCACGAAGAGCATCGTTACCACAAATCGCCAACATATAATCCGCAGGATCCACTTGGAACAACTCCCTCAAACGTCTAAAACCATCAACAATTTATAAACAATCAATGATTTAAAATCCTACAGCTAAATTCAACATTCTAGTCACTGATTTAAACTTAAACAATACCTAAACACAATTGGGCAATAATCTTTCATCGAAACTCTCCAGACTGATGCGGCGGAGTAAGCTTCGATCCTTCAGGCGGAAACCGAGTCCAAAACTTCTCTTTCGGATCAAAATCCGTCGTCTTTAACTCCCGTGTCACCGAAGCATGTTTCCCAACAGAATACCTATAATCAAGCAATCAACAATATCCAAATACACAACATCAATACAAGTCATAATTCTTACGCCCATTCGCAACAAATTAAACACAATTTTACCTAATCCCCAACTGCAAATTAAGCATCAAATCATAATTCTTATGCCCTTTCGCAATCACCTGCCTGGCTTCTTCGCCTCACGCCATCACCCAACACGGATTCCTCCTAAACTGCCTAATCACCTCACTCCTCCCTAACCCGATCGACTCCCTATACAACATCGTCGCCTCTGCATTATCAATTATATCACAAGTAATATCCCCAGCTTCCCCATCAGACTCCCATATACATATCCTCGGAAACCCCTCTCCGTTAAACTACCCCTCGAACCGTCAACCGAAGACCGCTTCCTCGCCATCGAAACCGTCCCATCACTCGGATAAAACACCCCATTAACATTACCATTACCATTACCATTACCAATACTGTTACCGTTATTACAAATCTGTTTAGCCTCAAACAAGCCAACATAACAACCACCATCCTGCCACGTGTACACTCCTTGTCCTTTAGAAACCCCATCCTCCCAACATCCGTCATAACGGTCACCGTTAGCTAATATTAAAACCCTCTGCCGTCCATAACGCCGTTTCTCCACTCACCAACATACTCATTCCCATTCCTCCAAACATAACGGCCGTTACCGTCATGTAAATTCCGTTTCCATAACCCTTCATAATAATCACCATTACTAAAATGCTTCACTCCATACCCATGTTTCCGGTCAGCTAACCACGACCCGCGGTACGTGTCACCGGCTGAACCGGTAAACGTTCCAGAACCTTCCATTCGACCGGATTTAAACTCGCCTTCGTATGTAGCACCTGACGGCCATGAAAACTTACCTTTACCTGACGCTTTGCCTTTCTTCCAGTCTCCTTCGTACATACATCATCAGACCATAGATATTTACCCGATCCGTGTGGTAAGTTGTTGGAGAAGCCTCCGATGTATAGATCTCCGTTTTTTAAACGCTTTTCTATAAGCTCTGAACCAGATGTTGTAGGTTGTTTGATGGTGGCGATGACGTCAGATGTGACGTAAGCAGCGGCGGCGGCGGTGGTGGTAGGAGTGACACGGCGGGAGGTGGGTTGAGATCTGGTACGGGGAATGGAGAGTAAGGGTTTGATGATAAAACTGTTATTATTATTATTAATAATAATATTATTATTATTGGTAGTAGTAAGAGTAAGGTCTGATGAAGGAGGTGGTGATGGAGATGATGAGGAAAATTGTTGTTGTTCAGGCATGGTTTTGAAATGAATGGGTTGGATTGGGTTTTTTTTTATAAAAGTTGGGGTGAAATTTTCAGCATTATGGAGTGAGTGAGTGAATCTAGGAATTGGGATGGAGGATGAAGGCAATTGAAGGTATAGAGAGAGAAGATATGTGATGAGAGAGAGTCAAGACAGGAAAGTGAATATTATTATTATTATAAGGTTTTAGGGTTAGAGAGAGAGAGAAAAGGGCAAAGGGAATCGTCGTGGATCCGGCAAGATGTTGTATCGGAAAACGATAAGGGGGGGGGGGGGGGGGGGGGTTAGGGTATTATGCGTTGGCTCGTCGTTTTTACCATCATGTATTTTTGGTATTCTTATTTTTTTAATAATTACGATAACTTGTATTAACTTTTACATGCTAATCACTTTTTACTTTTGAGTTTGGGTGACTTGCAAGATTAGTCCCTTGGTTATATGGGTGTTAAATATTTGGTTTGAAGAGGTTAAAGTAAACTGAAATTTGAATTTGTTTTTAACTGAATAAAATAAATAACATGTGATGGTTAATGTGGTTTTTGTTGTGAGCCCAAACGATGGATTCAATAAGTTCTTGCCAATAACCACGTTCACTGAATAAAAACATTAAACTAAAAGCCTTATTTTTAACTTCAGTTCATAAATTATCTTTCACATCATCGGCACTTTTTTTTCTTTATTTAAACCGCACTCTATAATGGTTACGCTAAATTTAACAACCCACTGCCTATTAAAATAACATTAAATAAAAAAAAGGAAACAATGAGTAGCGGAACACCACGGTTTTTTTTTTCATTTGGTCTCCAATTTAATTCCACCCACCTTTTTGGTGAAGGGGCTAACGCCAAACCTCATGAGTGCTTACGCTTCTTTAACTTCGGGTAACAAACATCCTTAGTTTAATCTTAATTAGTCAAACCTAGTCCAACAAAAATAATGACTAGATAGTCAAAGCCAAAACAAAAATTGGTTTTTTGTTCGGTTGAAATATTTGAAATCGGTTTTGTTTTTTGGTTTCGATTAGAATATACTAATGTTATCGAAAACCAAACGATTAACATTATGGTTGATTACATGTTTGTACATAACTCACAGGTTTCATTTCTTGTGAAACTTAGAAGACTAAGGGATAATTGTGTAATTTACTTACAAGAAAAAGTAATGCTTATGCCTATATTTGTTCTATTTTATATCCTTTATCTTTTGAATCTAATGGTGTTACGTTGTGTTGAATCTTGTTTTAACTGAGTGAAAAGTTCAACATATTTATGTTATTGTGTGAATGATTGATTGTATAGCGGTTGGTCGTTTTGCAAAGTGTTTATCTTGTATAATGAAAAGGTATGAGTGCCCTTTCACTTGATTGGTTGGTCTGCAAATAGGAGGTCTCAATTGATTATGGTACTATTTTTAGAATGGGATTTTTGGAAGAGTTAGAACAAAGTAGGACCATGAGGAGGTTTGGTATTTTATGCATGTTGGAGACTTGAGGTGAGTTGCAAGGAGTAAGTTATTAGGGTCAAATATGTTGTAATAATCCTTTAATAATAAGCACAAAATAAGAAGCAGAAAAAAAGAAACAAATGGTAAATAAGTGTATCACAAAACATGGATAAAAGGATGATACAACAAATTAAAAGAAAATACTCAATTAACCCACATATGTAAATATATTTAATTCAAAGCATATGTAGGTTGGACGCCAAATGTGCCAAACAATGTGTGATGGATGTTGGCACACATAGAACCATCAAGCAAATCGAATATATGATCGACACATGAAATTGGACCAATTCTCTAGGACCACATAGATAGAAAAAAAGAACATTGTAGAATTATCACACAATTCGGAATAGTGTCACGTTATTAGTATTATGATGTTGTGGCTATGGCACCCCATAGTTAATTAATAGCTCACATGTTTGAGTTAAATCTAATAATAGATAATATGAAGTCAAAGTAATGATATTCAGTTCACCTTATTAAGAAACTGGATGGATAGATAGGTAATTTTATATTAAGTTTAAGATTGCATACAAGAGCTATAGTGTAATTCTCTAATTTTTACTCATTTTCTTTTTTTTATGTCTCTGTTGTACAAGCTTGGATGACAATTGTATAACACACTAATGCAGCCCAATGACATTAACTCAAGCCATTATAGTATTGAAACTGTGCCATTTACTTCACATATTCCTTATTATGTTCATCAACACCCATCTTCATCATTAATCATATTCATTCATCTAGTGATTATTCATCTTCTTCCAACCGTATCATTTACTTCACATATTCCTCATTATGATCATCAATATCCATCTTCAATGGTATAATAATTGTAAGCCATTATTCATCATTAATCATATTCATTCATCAAACGATTATTCATCTTCTTCCATTTCATTCATCTAATCGACCAAAAACCTTCTCCTGACATGCTAATCGGTCCCCATACTAGTCGAATTAAATTTCACGCATTAATCATCTCCATTAAATGCAATTCGCATTAGCCTTAGTGTATATGTAGTGGAGGGCTTTATGCTCCATGGGGCTCCATGAGGCTTTATGAAAAATATGTGTGTAGTGGGTGAGGAGCTTTATAGAGCTTCATGAGGATTAAAATATTATTATTTGATTGAGTGTTGAAGATATTTGATTGGGTGTAGAAATTGATTAAAAATAATATTATAAAATTAATTTATCTTTCAAAACGCCTGTTATACACATAGAGCTCTTCCCCCATAGAGCCCCATAAAGCCCAAGGGGGCGATGTAGAGCTGTAGAGGGCGTTATGGGGCGCCATAAATCCCCATAATGCCCCCCATGAAGCCCACTACACATGCCCTTACAAATTTCCATTTGGCCTCCTATAAGTAGGGGTGTTCACGGCTTGGTTTCAAACCGTGAAACCGCCCAAACCGGTCGTCGGTTTGGTTTCATGGTCGGTTTTTTTACTTAACTTTCGGTCGGTCGGTTTCAATATTTTCAAACCGTAGCAAACGGTTTGGTCTACGGTTTATACCGGAAACCAACCGCAAAAAACCGGACCGGACCGTAAGGATTTATTTATATTTTTTTATAAATATTTTCATATTATATATAGACATGGATAAAATAAAATTTGTTTTTGCCTATAACTAAATTTTTGTAAAGTAATAGTGGACTAACTCATTTTACATTAGCATATATTTCATTACAGTAATTTAAATCTTATGTAAGTTTTTTAACTTTCAAATTCAATCTTTGTTTTGATGTGTTTGGGTATATTTTATTTATGTATTTGCTAAATTAGATGGTCTTTTAAGATATTTGGATTGTTAATTATTACAAAAAAACTTGTTTTATGTTTAAAGGAACTTGGAGTTGTGGACGACATTTTTTTTTTTTTGCAAATTCTAGACTTCTTGTATAAAGATTCAACGAGCCCAAACGCGAAACCGAACCGGAACCAAACCGCTACTAACGGTTTGGTTTGGTTCAGTTTAAAATTTCTACGGTTTGGTTTTGGTTTACAAAATTCAAAAACCGTTACTAACGGTTCGGTTCACGGTTTGACCTAAAAAACCGCGAAAACCGGACCATGAACACCCCTACCTATAAGTACAAACCTCATATCTAATTCTTCTTCTCTAATGGCACTCAAGGTACGTTTGAATCTCTGTTTATACGAAACTAGCCATTTTATATTATCTACTATACGTGTTCTCTTACATTTACATATTTTTTTATTGTTTTGATAGTTTGAACATTGTGTAACCTGCTAATTAGACTTTTAATTGGAAAGTCGATGAGCACAAAAAGAAACAGTTATCGTATTTTTCTATGTAACTCACTTTTTTCTTCCTATGAGATACATTTAGTGTTGCTGTAAAAGGATAAATATGATATTATGAAATTAGAAGTATATATATGAACTTTTGAACTTAATAGAATTTTATATATATATGGAAATAGTTATGTTTGTATCTCATAGTGCAAAATTGTTGTCTCCTATATGTCTAGAGCTTTTTCATATCATTATTTTTTCAGTATAACAACTAAGGGATACACCACGGAAGCTTGGATTAGGTACGTCTTTGGTTCTCTATTTGAATTTTTAAGTTATATTAATAAATTAAGCCATTTTTTCTTTGAACAGTGACTGCTTACATTCATAGTCTAAAGCATGCTTCAGGAAGTCTTGTTGTAATCATGGATGTTGATCTCCCACACCATGTAAGTATATTTGCAAGTTTTTCTTGAATTATAAAAAACTTAGTACACACTAGAATGTTGCAAGGAGAATCTATCTTATAGTAATTCCTATACATGTTCTTAGTTCATATAAGTTCTGCTTTCAGCCAACAAATTATGATATTTCTAAACCTTTTTCTTACGTTTATCTACACAGCCAAAGTACGTCCCACACTTCATAAAGTAAGCAAATTCCATCTAATCTTGATGTTAAGTGGGTGCAACTTGGATTGTATAGAAGCTTATGAATTTGCATCTAAAAACTTGGATTGAGATGGGATTGCCATGTAAAAGACGCTGGAGATGGTAATGATAAGGAAAATGTTCTGGTTTGCCAGAAAAAGCTTTGGTATTTATAGCAAAAGGGGGGGGGGGGATCAAATAAGAAGAAAGTTAATGTGAGAACAAAAAGAACAAATGACATAATGATAAACATTAAATACTTTAACTCTTCTTACATTAATTTTTAACTTTCTAATTAATTACTCTTTAACACTTTATCCTACACATTATCAAAATTTGTCCTACACATATAAAAATCCATCCTACATATATCGAAAATTATCATATGTTTATCCTACACATATCGAGATTATCATACGTTTATCCTACACATATAAAAGTTCATCCTAAGCATATCCTACACATATCAAAATACTCCATTTTAATTAGGTTTGCTTTGAAAGTATATAACTTAAAAATTAATTATGAGTTTCATTTATTGAACTAGTTTAGCGGGTTACAAAAATAAACAAGAGTAAATTACCAAAACCGTCCCAGTGGTTTGGCCCAATTTGCCACCCTAGCCCAATCTTTTAAAAATTGCATGAACAGTCCTTGATCTTTCAAAAAAATATGCCAAAACAGTCCAACGACTTAACTCAGTTAACTTTTCTTCGTTAAGTCAGGAGCATTTTCGTCCTCTCACTTATAATTTTAAAACCCAGGTAACTCTTATCCCCCTTTATAAACCCTGGGTTTTTCCCCAAATCATTATAAACCCTAATTGTTCAAAACCAATGATCCAAATCCTTCTTCCCTCCCAATTCGATCTATAATCAAGATGGTTGTTTGCTCATGTGGTGCTGGAACTGTTATCAAAACTTCGTGGACGTCAATAAACCCTGGCCGACAGTTCAATTGTTGTAATTGAAAGGTAAGTTTTCCAATTGAAAAGTTTAAGTTGTTAATTTTTCCATTTCTAACGAATGTGGCTGATAGGGAAGTGGTTGTGGCTTCTTTGTTTGGTTGGATCATCAATGTGTGCATGAGGTGGCCCTTTCAAACTTGTCTATCGAAAATGCAAGATTGACACAGTCCAACAAAAGATTGAAGATGTATTTGGGTGGAACTTAGGTGTTAATCATTTTGTATTCTGTGTTATTTGGGTTAGAAAAGTCAAGTGGGTCAAATAGTACGTAGTTATTGTTGTATTTCTTATGAAATTCTCATGTATCAGTTTCACTCATGAATTAACGAATGAATGTTTGTTGTTTCAATGCAATTGTTTTTATCTATTTGTTATGTATCAGTTAAACATTATAATGCAGCCTATGACGTTGAACAAATGGGTCATGCAGGTTTGTAGTATTCTTCAAATGGGTCATGAAATGTGCAGTTTTGCAAACATTTGGTACATGTTGTAAATGTGTAGTATTGTTCAAATGGGTCATGCAGGTTTGTAGTATTGTTAACATAATATTGTTAAAATGTCATGACACAACCAAAATACATAAACATAATATTGTTCAAATGTCATGAGACAACCAACATAGCCTACTAATTAACCACTTGTGATCCACCATCCTGAGTGTTATTGCCACCACCATCACAACTGCCACTACCAACCTAGGAAGTCTTCTTCAGCTTGCATGACCTCCTGTTATGCCCCTTCTGCTTGCAGAGAAGACAAGTCACTATCTGACCTTTTCTTGGCAGTTTACCCATGTCTGGAATGGTTGGCATGGTAGGCTGAGAAGCATTACCAATCTAGCTAACTTGACTAGACTTTTCCATTTCTTCTGCAGATCTATTTCTTGCCTTTTTTGGCCTGCCTGGTTGCTTGTGATGCTTTGGTGAGGTTAGGGTGGTTGGCCTCTTGATTCTGGCCACAAATCCATACCATTGATTGGAGCAATGGTACATTCATACACTCTCTTCCAGGTTTCCAACCAGTAAACCTCATCAACCCACCTTTCAGGTATGCCATCACCTCCATGCACTGCATAACACCATATGGCAGCCACTGCATGCTTGCATGGCATAGCAGTCAGGTCCCACTTCCTACAAGAGCAACTCTTTTCATCAAGGTTAACAGCCCTCGGGTCATGTGTAGCATAGCATGTAACTTGGTACCTGGATCCACCTGTATTAAACATGAATAGTCAAAATGGTTTCTAGCGGCATTAAAGATCATATCAAATGAGTATATGAAACATACATGTCCAGATCACATTGTATTGTGATGCCTCAGTTTTTATCTTCTCAAAAGTCTTGGTTGCAGCAGGTGTTAAAGCCCATCAGTCTTTGCAATCAACTTCTTAACAACCACAATCTTCTTCATTAGGTACTCCCTTATGTACTCAAGGCAAGTTATGATTGGTTTGTCCCTACCACCAATGATATGCCTGTTGAATACTTCACATATATTATTCAACACCATATCACACTTTGGCCTTCCTGCATGCATTATTATTCAAGGACATACTATATTTCAGTTTTCCTAACATACATTCTAAGCACATGAAACATAAATAAGATGAGTCATACCATTAAAGTGAAATCTTGACCAGTGTTTTGGTGGGATCTGTTTCAGCCAATCATGCAATGGTTTATCAGTTTTGGTTATTGCATTCATAGCCTTCTCCCATCCTATTGATGTGGTCACACTTGAACAACTCCATAGCAACTCCTTGAACACTTGTCCCCTCCATTTGGTTTTCATGTTCTCATGGATATGCCTAAGACAGAACCTATGTTCTGCCTTTCGGAATAGCCTAGAGATAGCTGGTATGATGCCCTGCATAAATACATATGGCAAATCATCATTGAATCAGTTAGCATAAACAAGATAATAAGGAAACAAGAATGAAAGTTACCTTTTGCCTGTCACCTATAAAAGTGAAATCTGAATTGGGACCAATATCCAAATCATGTCCCAGGTTCACCAAGAACCAACTCCAAGTCTCCATTGTTTCTGCTTCCACCAATGCATAAGCCACTGGATAAATTCCATTGTTACCATCCACACCCACAGTAGTTAAAATCTGTCTAGGGATGGGTCCCTTCATGAAACAACCATCCAAACCCAGGATTTCTCTACCACATAACCTCCACCCATCTTTCAGACCACCAAGACAAATGTAAATTCTTCTAAACTGCCTTGTAGGTTTATCTGGATTGTATGCTCTCTCTACATCAATTTTGATTGATGTTCCAGGGTTAGATCTCATCAACTCCTCAGAATAATCCCTAAGCTTCTCATACTGAGTCCTATAACAACCTACCATTTTTTCAGTTACTTTCACTTTGGCCCTAAACATCTGGTTTCTGGTCACCTGAACGTGCCTATTCTTCTGAACAATATCAACTAAAGCAGCTACTGTTATGTTTGCACTTGCCTGGACAATATGCTCTATATCCTGAGCCAACCAAGAAACTGTGCATAATCTAACACCCCGACATTGAAGACAAGAATGATATGTGACTAAGGTCTTCACAACCCAAGCCCCAAGTACATGACTACAGGAGTTGAGAAGAGCAAAAGGACAGGTGGGTGGGGGGGTATTTCTTTCTAGGTTTCTTGGGTTTTGAGGTGGAGGGTTCTGCCTCTCCTTCTTTTTTTAATTATTTTGGGTAGGTTTACAGAAATACCCCCAACTTTGACTTATCTGCATTAATGGCACAACTACCACCAAGTTGTGGATTAATACCATGGCAAATAACCCTGAACCTACCCTTATTATTCTTCACTATTCTCAGCTGCCTCCTGGTTTCCACAACATAATCCTTCAACATCTTCTTCATAACAGCTCTAGAAGTAAATGTTTGAGTAAGATAAAATGGACAGTCATCATTCTTTGATCTGCTTCTCCTCTTCTGTTTCCTGTTCCTCCTAAGTGAATTATGCAACTTAGGCTCATCCTCATCACTCAAACTGTCAAAGTCATCTAAATCTACTTCAACCTCATCTTCCATTTCATCCTCTAATTCCTCACCTTCACTACCATCTGGGTCTACTGCAGCCTTATAGTTTTCCATATCAACCTCATAATCCTCTACTAATATTAGACCCTAACCCGTAATCACGTGATTAACGTCTAATCTTACGAGTTTTGACCTTACTTAAACCACTCCCGATTAAAACTTTGAAATTTATTATAAACTCAAACCATTAAGATCAAATACATATTTGATTCCCACAAATCTTTACATTTTAATAGTTAAAACATACTCTAAGATTTTGCGTTATAACGGGAGTTCCTTGAATTCTAATGCGGAAGCTTGATGAGTGATCGGGTGTGTTCGGCTCTTATCGCGACTTGATCCTTGCTCCGGGACTTCCATCACATGTTTACCTAGCACCATTAAACAAATAATGGTTAGTGGGTTGTCAAATGATACATTTAAACTGGTACGATAGTCGTTACACGTCGAAACGGAACGAACCAGACCAAACTGCCCTTTATCAGGAGAACAAACTGCTGCAACTTTTGCACAGCAGCTGTTCGGATCGCTAAAACCTTTTCTAAAACCCAAAATCCGACTTCGACTTTCAAATAAGAATTGTTCTACGCTCAGAGAGCTTTCCATGCATATAAAGAACACCTCATAACGATTTTTCTACGATTTTATATAAAATTTTAAAAATCAGGTTGTCAGGCTGCCTATTTCATAGTGAGCGGCCGCTCACTCAAGTGAGCGGCCCGCTCATTTTGACCAGATGCTGATTTGTGATTTTAAAGCATGGGAATCATGTCACAATCGCGTTTGATGATTCCTGAAGGCTATATATTGACATTCCGACTAAATAAAGCTGTGTTTGACTCAAATTATAGGCCGGTTCATGATACTACGACCTGGTTCATGGTTTTAAGTGTTTATGTCGATTTTTACCAAAATCGACCCGTTAGGGCCTTGAATCAAACAAGACACTTTTGACTACTTAAATTGCTTACCGTTCGAGTTGTCAAGTCATTAGACACTTGATCAACAAAAGCGTTTGTCCGATTTGTTTCATTATGATTTAGTTTCTTGTATTCAACCTTTAGAAATCTTTTAAATTCCCAAAATGCCCTTCATGGTCAAATCTTTCAATTTAGCCATTCGTGGCGAAACTTCTTGTTCCAATTCCAATGTTTTTGACCCAATGACTTGTTTAAAAACTTCTAAGTCCTTACGGACTTAGATTTCCACCTTTTCTCAATATTTCTCCTATTTAATCAATTCTAAGCGCATTAGCGCGCATTAGACATAGCTATGGAAATAACTTACTTGGTTGACACCCACACTTCATGTGAGTAGCTTTAGTACCCACGTTGCTTTGCCCGAAGGCGTTTATTTAGCTATGGACTTACCAGGTGGCGTTGACCCATACCTTGCACCCATATGGATTACTTAGGCAACGAGTACCCAATTTCCAAGTGTCCTCCTGCATACACTCTAGATTGACCACATTAGTCTTTTAGGACTGAATGGTAATGCATTTACCATTTGACCCGTTATCCACAAGTTTCTTAAAGCTTAGATAACCGGCTTTTAATGTCGGGTTCGAATGGTGAGGGAATCACCCATTCGACCCGTTAAGACTCATGATTACATAACTTCCTTATTCATGTGATTTCTATCTAAAACTTGAGTTTAGACTCTTATTTACCACATGTCTTTATTGGTGACCCAATTGATGATTTCCATTATTTGATCAACACTATATGATTCATTTATGACTATGGAGTTTGTTTTGACATGAATTCGCATAAGTCACCCGATTAATAGGTTTCACCCCTTGAGGTCATACCTTTGTCCCACTTCAAAGTTTAAACACTTATATTAATACAAGAGTTGTATTTGTAGACTACTAGTGTAAGTGTTACTTACCTTATATCCGTTTTCCTTCCGTACGCATTGAGCTTGCATCTGTTTGACCCGTTTGCTCCCTAGTCCTTGTACCTAACTTAGGGACATGTCAAACCTTGTTTTTGTTAGAACACATAATATGGATTTCTTTCATTATTCATGGCATCATGTATTCATTTTACCTCAAGCTCAACATCACATTTCTAGTTTTCATGTTCATACATTTTTTTACACATTTACTTTCTCGTTCAAGCATTTTATCAAACACTTGGTGTGCGCCCACCAATTCAATTGATTTTTATGAGTTTAAGCTAGCCAAAGCATACCCATTTATCTAATCATCATCATATCATGTTGTTTAGACTCTTTAGCCTAATTTCTTCATTATAACAACTCCTAAGAGTCTCAAATATTGCTATCTAGAAGTTGATTCAACCTAGAGGTTAAATCTAAATCTTACATATTCACATAATCATATGGTCAAAATCAAATACACATGTAGGATGTGATTCATAACCAAATTAGGCATCATTGAGGCTCCCTAAAGCTAGAGAAACCCCTAACAACAAGAAATCTCACGTTTTATCAAACCCAAGATTTTCACCATGATCAAAGACAAACATAACTTCAAAATATCCAAATTAAAGGTGCCTTGGTATATGTAGGACCTTAGATGACCCATATTTGGCTTCATGCATTTAAATCCTCCACAAATGCCCTTGATTTGAACATGCTTATGGATTTAGGGTTTTAGGGAAGAATCCCTCTTTTTTGTTCTCTGTATTCGACATACACACACACACGTGTTTACACTAATATTATTAATTAACACATTTGTTTGGCTAATGACAACTATAGTCCCTCAAGTTTTCCCACTGTCATTTTCGTATATAAAAAAAACGAACTCATAAGCTAGTTTCAAACACCTTTTATTCATTTATAAACATAATATTATTAACTAGGTTATTTCCATATTAGAATATAACCCATATTCTTATCCTCTAAGTCTCGTGTTAATATTTTGCTAATCACGCCTAATGGCGTAGTTAGGCAAACGAATGGTTTTGGGGTGTTACAACTAATTTATCCTCATCTACAATAAAGTCAGAGTCCTCCTCATCATCATCATTCCATACAGTCTCCCTGTTTTTCTTTGTCTTCCTAGTGTTTGCATCAGCACTATCCTCACTATCAGATGATTGATTATCCACATCCCTATCAAGCTTATAAGCACTATCTTCACTATCAGTACATTCCCACAAATCCAAATCTGTCTGATATGAGAATTCTTCCTCATCAGACTTATTAACATCTTCACAAACCTTTCTGTTTTTTAAAGTTTCATAGTCTGGGAATATATGCTCAACATATACCTCAATTAGTTTCTCAGTCTCAACTAGTTTGAGTAGTTCTAAGACTTGTGTATCAATAGGATTGGTCTTAAACCAGTATCTAGGCTTTCTCCTGGCTGCCTATAAAAAACCTAACTTCATCACTTTCTAAGTACCCTAGTTCAGACAAAAAGTCATACAAAGTTACCACAGCAAACCAATCAGAGTGCACATGATCAATGTAGTTAACCTTGGCGTTTAGATATATCATAGCTACTTCAGGGTCATTAAACTCACCAGCATGATAAAGCTTAATCGAAAACTTCTCTTTGATTGAACTTGTATAATCGTAGAAACAGAGGTTACTGAAGCTTAATCAGAGTGCACATTATCAATAGTTTGAGTTACTAAGACAACAAAGACGAAAACTGTTGTACTGACCATATTTGGAGTCATGATCAAATTCTTTATCGTCTTTCCTCAAACGCCATCCTTCGTCGTCATCCATGATCAATGTGACAACAGGGGAGAGTAAGATTTGCAGAGGAACGTGGATTTTGGAGGGAGATGAAAGCAGAGGGAGGATTATGACATTAAAAACGAACAATTACGATTAAGAGGTTTATAAAGGGGGACAAGAGTTACCTGGGTCAACTGGGTTTTAAAATTATAAGTGACTGGACGAAAATGCCCCTGACTTAACGAAGAAAAGTTAACCGGGTTAAGTCGTTAGAATGTTTTGGCATATTTTTGAAAGATCAATGACTGTTCATGCGATTTTTAAAAAGATTGGGCTGGAGTGGCTAATTGGGCCAAACCACAGGGACAGTTTTGGTAATTTACTCAATAAACAATTAATTTAACATTAAATACAATTATTATATTGAAGATTTGTATTGGTTAATATTTGTTCTTTTTCTTCTTACAAGTTATTTTGTTCTCATTTGAACTCTCCACTATAGTAGAATTAGAACAAAGATGAGAAAAAAAAGCTTGTCTTTTTCATCAAGAAAACAACAATTAAGTGCACAATCATGAAGTTAGTATTTCATAACTATATGTAATATCAACTTAGCAAAAGGAAAAAAAGAGAATGATTAGTTACCAATTAATTAATGTAGTATAGTGATGGATTTGTGTTTGTATTGTAGTATAAATACATATTCATTTTTATTTACTTGTATGGCAAGAAGAAGATCTACATTGTGTTTTTTTATTGTCCTTTATATTTTAGTCGGGATATTGTTACCAATGCAAGTTCAAATAGATTTTTGGGACTTGCTTTTCATTTGACCCATTATTCTTGAGTCTGGTTTACTCTGATGTTTTTAACCATGACCCATTGTTTAAGAAACAATTTTTAGGACATGCTTTTCATATGGATCTGCAAAAAAAATACTTTAAGCAAAGTCGTTGTGAAGAAAGTTTCTGATTTACAGAGGTTCTAAATGAGACAACCCCACCCACTACGCCAATATGTCACCACAACCAACAGAACCGGTGAACCAATTTTGCTAAAAATAAAATCTAAGATGACATGTTTCAACATGAATCCATTTTGACCCAAACTAAAGTGATACTATTTTGAATAATCTTTGCTGACGCCTACCATTCCACCGTTTTGCCAGACTTAGTTGTATTATGTGTGTGCCATCATGTCCTTATCCACGCGAGCACTATTACTCGTGTGTGCTGAGTTCGTGGGTTGTAGTCTAGCCCCATTAGCTTTTTATGACTTTTGGATATGGACCTGCGCTAGAGCTTGGCCCATACCTGGGTTCAGACCCTTATCCTATCGATATATATATAATTGATATAATAACAATATTGTATAATAATAATAAGGGGGAATTACATGTTTTGTCCTTTATCTTTCAAAATTACACCGTGTGTCCTCTATTTGAAACTTGTGCACACCACAAGTCTTTTACACGAACTCCATTCAATATCTTGGTTACCTTCTCTAACCCCATCCAATATCTTGGTTATCTTTAATTATATTATTCATTTAGCGAGTCTAATAATTGTTTATATACATTTACAACTCCAAAATTTTTATAAATTTTCCAAAAGCTTATATACATCCCAAATTTCATTATTTGTGTTTTCACTTTCGGAAAATATGTTTTTAAATATATTTAATATATTTTCTTTTTTATTCATAATTAATTCATTATAAATCGATTTGAGTGATTTAAAAGCCCACGTTTTTATATACAATTTTCTATTGTATGTAGCCTTGGTAAAAATTATTATCTCAGAAAATAAAATATTTAATATTTTAAGCAATTTAAAATAAAATCAAGTTATTCATTATTAAGGAAATAAATCTATTTTATATTAAATGTTAACAGAAAATACTTTCTCAAAATTATTTTTCAACTTTAATTAGTATAAGATTATAAAAAATAAAATTTTATTAAATCAAAATTATTTTTATAAATTATAAAAAATAATTTTATACTAATTAAATCAAAATTCTTATCGTTTACCCATATACTGATGTTTAAAGTTTGAAAATAATTTTATAAAGCATTTTTTGTTTTCATTTAATATAAACAGATTTTATTTTCCTTAAGAATGAATAACTTGATTTAAAATGCTTAAAAATATTAAAATACAGTATTTTTTGAAATAATAACTTTTACTGGGGCTAAATATGATAGAAAACTTTTTATATAAAATGTGGGCTTTTGTCACTCAAATCGGATTTATAATGATTTAATTATGAATTGAAAAATAAATACATTTAAAAACATATTTTCCGAAAGTAAAAATACAATAATGAAATTTGGGATGTAAATAAGCTTCTGTAAAATTTATAGAATTTTTGTAGTTGTAAATGTATTTTAAATACTTATCAGAACCATTAAAGGAATAATATATAATTAAAGACAACCAAGATATTGGAGGGGTTAGAGGCGATAGCCAAGATATTAAATAGGGTTAGTGTAAAGGATTTGTGGTATGCAAAAGTTTTAAATAAAGAACACAGAGTGTATTTTTTTAAGATAAAAAACACATTGTGCAATTTAACATAAACATAAATATAAATAAGATAATTCTCCCTAATAATAATATAATAACAATAATAATAAAAAGAAAAAAAAGGTAACAAATGAGGCCCCATGCCCCCTAGTGACACGATAGTGTCCCTTGTGCGCCCTCTTGCCGGAGCATAAGTCTTTGTTCCGATAAAGACATAAAACACTTGCTTCAAATATCAATTTATTTTCCTAATTCATAAAGCTCATTTCAAGTGGATTCTAGCCTATCGGTATCCAATTATTAATTATGTATTTATGTTTGTCTTCTCGTTTGAACTACTTGTCTGATCACAAAACTAAAACTACACAGTACATTTTTCGTTTTTTTTTTCCTTTCTAAAATCATTATCTTACTTTAACTCGAGTTTGTTTTTGACTAGGGGTGTAAACAAGCCAAGCTATCCGTAAACTATTTGAGATTGGCTCGAAATGAGCCAAGCTTAAAACAAACTCAAGCTCAAGCCTAAAAATAAGTTTGTTTATCGAGCTCGTAACAGCTTGCAAGCCTATCTAAGCCATTGTTCATATAAATTTTATATTATATATTAAATATATATTGATATAACAATGATTATTGTTTATAAAATTATGATAACGATAACGGGATAATATATACACACTATGTTATATGTACAAATTAAAAAAAATATAATTATCATTAATAGAAATTAATTAATAAATAAATAACAAATGAGTCAAGTCTGAGTCGAGGTCGAGCTTGAAAAAATACTCCTGAACCAAACCTAGAGAGGTAGATGTTATGGCCTGGTCATGATATCACTCAAAAAAAAACAGTTTTCATTACAATCTAGTTCAAACCTTGCTAATTACGGCTGAAAATTGCAACCATACCGGAGTTATGTATTTTCAGCATGTACCCTAAACATAAAAACCGACTCTTGATAGTTGAAGATTTCCTTTTTGGGGGGGTTTGTGTCTCAAATCTTGGTTAGTACCCTATGTTCTAATGAGTCCAAAGGTTGAGTTACACTCTATCTATAACCAATAATATAGATACAATCAAGATTCTGTTTGCTATGCCATCACAATAAATTACCAACAATCAATACTGAACATTTTATAAATAGGCAATTATGGACAATATATAAACTCAACATACCAATTTCTTTCTTTCAGTGTTAAAAACAACTTGAGATTGATTTATATTTTGTTTGAGACACGCCCTTTTATGGCTCACGGTTGATGAGATTGTTGTATTTTGATCAAGGGGATATAATATCTTCTACGAGGGTTGGATTATGTTTGTTTTCTCCGCTGGTAATGCCCTTCCCTCCTTACTATGGATGGTTTAGCTTGTGCAAGAATGTTAGCACCTACAAGCAAATTTGGTCAATACTTTTGTTTGGTTAACTATTAGTTAGGTCAATAGCTGTTGACTAACAAACTTTTAACTTTTCGGTTAAAGATGTACATTTTATTTGATGGCAATGTAATGTTCACAATAATACTAACAGATTCTCTAACAAACTCATATTTCATATTTTATTACTGAGTTAAGATCTCATATCTGAGTTTTGGTTTAGAATATTGGATTTTGGTATTGGTAGTAGTGATGCTGGTTCGGGATATGAACTTTGTTTGTTGAAGATTTGAATAATATTCGATGAAGATTTGAAAACTAATGAACATAAGCAACGTGTTATATAAATAACAATTTAATACTTAACTTCATATCCATTGAATATTGCAGACTTTTGATTTGTTCATATACATGTAAAAACGTGATCATGATATTAAATTATTTACCGAAGCTTATATTTTCTTTTTATAATTATTATTATCTAGGTAGCGTTTGGTATGCAGGAATGGAAGGCGGAATGAAAAAAAAGGTGTTTGGTTGGTCAAAGTAATGAAATCATCCATTTCTATTGCCTCTAAAAACTCTAAAATTCATTCCATCCACCACCCCCTCCTGTTTTTTTTTCCATTCCATTCCCTTGTCAACCTTCATCAGCCCCGACAACCACCACCACCCACCTCTACCATCACCATCCATCGCCACCACCACTTGACGCCACCACCGACCACCACCAACCACCGACTGTTGCCACCCACCAACCACCACCGCCACTTTACGTCACCGATCACTGCCACCACCACCCACCGACTCCCGCCATCACCGACCACCGCCACCAACCACTAAGCACTGACCGCTATCACGACACTCTCCGTCACCGACCACTACCACCACCGCCAGCCACCACCACCACCTCCACCACCGACCACCGCCACCCACTACCAAGCACCGACTACCACCACCGACACTTTCCGTCACTAACCACCACCACCACAACCAACAGCCACCTCCACCACCGACCACCGCTACCCACCACCAAGCACGACCGCCACCACCGACACTCTCCGTCACCGACCACCGCCACGCACCGACCACCACCGCCGCCGCCGCCACTACACTCAATGTCCCCGTCACTCCCTGTCGCCACACCCCGACTACCACCACCATTACCGCTACTATAACCACCAAACTTCGCCACCCATCGACCACCCCACCACCTATCGTGTCGCTGCCATTGACCACCACCGTTACCACGACAACCACCACCTTTGCCACCACCAACCGTCGTCGCCTGCACCCTCTATCAACCGCCATCGCCATCACCTACCACCGGCGGTTTATTCCTAAGTCTTTTCCTACCTACCAAACAATACAGAATATTGATTCATTCCATTCTTACGTGGTAACCAACAAGACTATAGAATGGTAATCATCTATTTCATTCCTTTTGTCCATTCCATTCCCTTGTCCATTCCATTCCATCGTTCATTCCATTACCTCATACCAAACATACAAAGCACAAAGTCGGAGAATGCCGACAAAAACATAAAGTAAAGCTAGAAGTCATTGCACCCCTTTAACTTTGTATACACTACATCTTCAACCCCCCTTTAGTTTCTAACGTTTCAAGGTCACCTCTTATTTTTATTCTTCTGCTAAAATAAAGACTTTGTCACGTGCTTATTTTTATGTAGGTGTCGGTACAACATCAAGTTGTGACGTAAGCGGTATAAATTCACGCTCCGGGTTTCAACGTACACGGTTAAAATTCATGTTTCAGCATAAAATTCTCGAAATTTGTCTGCTAAAACATATTGTGTTTTCATAAATTTAGCCCATATTATAATTCTTTTACTAAAAAATGATTTCCTAACGCGCTTACGTATCAGTACAAATTCATGGTTCGCCGTAAATTGCATTCGACGTAGACAGCATATACCTACGGTTCGACCTAAGGTTTTCGAAAAATAGTTCTATGCACTGTCTACGAATCGTGTGTCGGCCATCGTTTTTCTTACATTGGTGCGTGAAAATCGTTTCTAGCTCAGTTGGTAGAGCGCCTACCGTTTAACCACGTGGTAGTGAGTTCCAGTCTCACGGATGACGGTTTTTTTCACAACCATATTTATTTTTCACGGGTTAGATACGTGTTCCCGGGGCAACGACTGCAGGTAGAGCTTAGTGACGCCGCACACCGCCGCAACGCGCGACGAAAAAAAACTAGTTTTCTATTATTCTTCATAGCGTTGTTTTACCCTTAAATCAACTAAGCTAGTATTCACTATCCTAATCAAGATGAAATTAATTTGTTATATTTTTTTATCTTTCAAACCTTTAAATATCTCTTTTCATATGTTTTTTTGGTTAGGTTTTACCAAAATCTTTTGTTGGCACATTTTATGGTGATCAAGTTCCAAATGAAAAGGTTGTCAATATAAAGGTTTACATGCATATTGGCATGGAAAGTTAGAGCTAAGGACTATTAATGGTTAAGTTGTGCCGATCCCCTTATGGTGGGGTGTAGGGGTGTAAATGAGTGCAGATGTGGTCCGCAGACTGCAAACATTTTACCTCTTCAAAAACAAATAACACCTAAGTCTTTGAAGCGAAAGCATCCCATCAGCAGCCTTAGTGTGGCATAAACCAAGTTGCACTTGCTCGTAAAACATCTACATGTCAAGATGTGTGCTGCACATTTTAATGAAACATATTCATAAGTTCATCCTGTTTAATTATTTTCACAAATTCTTTTGTTTCAACTTTTTGTTTAGCATGTGCAACGCTTTGCTTTGCGTCTCCTAATTATTTTCACATATTCATAATCCTCCCGTGGGTCATTTGTAACGACTCCGATGATTCCCGGAACCATCATAATGACTCAATTGACTCAGTTAAGTGTAATGTATGCATTAATCATTAAAACTAAATATTAAACACTAAACATTAAAATACTAAAATAAAACATTAAACATTAACACTAAACATTAATAATTAAACATTAAAAAAAACGGATCAATTGCCATGACAAAAGATTGGTGATGTAGAAGTCGCTTCCGTACCGCCGCCGATAAGTGTCTTGTGTGAGTTGAATTCTCATTTGTTGGCTAACGCCAGGGTGCGCCTCCATCGTCGCTTCATAGAGAGTGTTCCATCTCGTATAGTTATTTTATACGAGATACCACTTATTGGCGATCTTATCAATGTTGCGGTTGTTTGTTTGGCTAATTCGGTTGTATTCCGTCAACACATTGTACCAAAAATCCTCCCTATTGTTTGGCAGATTCCCGTTGGTGCTAATCCACGCCGTCACCAAACTGGATCTGCTCCTGGTTAGTCCACCGTGCCATACTTTCGGTTTGTGTTTGGGTTAAAAGTATATATGTTTGTGTTAATATGTGTATGTATATATATTTGTTTGTGTAAAAAGGAGGGACGGTTAAAAATAACCGTTGCTTTCAATTATGGTCCCAACGTTCCATTTTCAAACGGTCCACAATTCAATTTCACCCGGATAACGCCCGCCATCACCATAAAGTTCAAGCCCAAAAACGCCCCTATAGCGCCGGCGGAGGCGGTGTTCTAGCGCTATGGGTAGCCAAAACACCCCATAAAAACCCAGTACACATACACCCAAAGTGTTACTACCTCTCATTTTCCCACATTGTATGTTCAGTGTCCTATCACTTCAAATAAAAATTTATATATTTCATTATAAATGAAACATCATAAAAATATGATAAAAAGGAATTATTTATTTTTAAAAAATAAAAATATAATAAATTATTGAAATGTGTTGTTTATTTAACTATTTTGAAAATAAAACAAAAATATAAATAAATTTCATTAATTTACATAACCTACACATGTACAAATTTTTAGGAACATTACCTACACATAATAGATAACATGTGTAGGAAATAGTTTAAACCTTAAAAAAACATTTCATTATATTACTTTAACGGGTTTTTGTATATATAATATAAACCAATGATATATAAAAATTAAAATGTCCAAAATTATATGAACCATTACTGATAAAAAGTAAGATTTAGGTTTCTTCTCGCACTAAAACACTCTTCTAAAATGAAGCATCCCATATATATATAGCGGAAAGTTCAAATGAGAACTCATAGTTAGGGAGAGAACTCGAGAACTCCTACTTAAATTAAGAAAAAAATAAAAAAGAATCATAACTCAAAATTTAAGTCAAAAACCAAAAATCTGGTTCGGAGCTTCTCTTTCCCACGTCATCCCGGTTCAGAAAAAAAAATTGGCGACTTCTAATGCACCTGTGTAGTAAATGTCCGGTTAGCTTTAGGGTTTAGTTTAGCTTTTAGGGTTAGTTTTTTTTTTAGTTTAGGTTGTAAGGTTTAGGTTTTTGGGGGTGGGGTGGGGGTGGGTAAGGTGGGTTTAGGTTTTTTTGGTGGGGTTAGGTTTTTAGTTGTGACGGGTGGGGCCTAGGTTTTTGGTAGGCGGTGGGTGGGGTGGGTTTAGGTTTTTTGGGTGGGGGGTGGATGGGTGGTTTAGGTTTTTGGGTAAGCGATTTAGGTTTTTTAGTGAGGGTGGGGGTGGGTGGGGTGGAATTAGGTTTTTGGGTGGGGGTAAGTTGGG